>VSWD01000013.1:40718596-40807309 GCA_033119305.1 Pinctada imbricata
TTTCCCCATAGCCATCTTTCTCCTAGCTGTAAAAATGGCTATATATCCCCCCCCCCCCGGAAAATGTACTATATAGTAGTTTTTCCACGAGGGAAATTCTGCAATATAGTAGACTTTCCCCCATGTTATAGAAGATTATATATTACGTTGATATCAAAACATGAAAACACTTGATATATTTCGTATTGACCTTGACCTATTCGATTGGCCTTAACTTATAGGTTTAAACTGTAGCCACACATTTGTCCTTGACCTTTCAGAGCTAATATTGAGTAAGAATTATTTCAAGACAGACAGTCTGACTGGCAGAAAGGAAAAAATCTATAAAGAAGACATACGGACTGGCATACAAACAGTAAATCAGACAGTAAATCAGACAGACAAATAGACAAACACACAGACAGACACTTTAAGACAGACACACGGACACTAATAGACACACAGACAGGCACATAAATAAATTGACACTAAGACAGACATATGAATAGGGGACACAAAGACGGACAAACACAAAGACAAATATGCAATCAAAAAGAGATAAAAAGTCTGACAGACACACAGCGACATACAGACAGAAAAGACAGATAAGCATGAGACAGACAAATACAAAGAAAAACAGATATATACTATATGACAGTAACAAAAGCAGACACAAAGACAGACAGATATACACAGACACACATACAGAGAATCTCACAGATAGACAGACAGACAGACATATAAACACAAACAGACGTACTCACTCGTAGACAGACATGGACATATTAGCATCAAAAAGACAAATACACATTAGTATGATTTTCAGTATCACCTCAATTTGTCACAGCATTTCAGAAAATATCCGTTGACAGAAGAAAGACAAACTAAGAGAGAGACAGACACCTAAACACAAAATAACAGACTGACTCAAACAAACACCCTTTCACATATACAGACAAGTAAAAAGATAAATACATGCAGAAAGATACAGGCTGAAAAACTCACAGACACACGCACAGACAGACACACACACACTGGACGATATCCAGACAGAAAGGAAAACAGACACAAAAAGATATACAGAGGCACTCACCCACAGATAGACACTAATAAACATACACAGATAGACAGACAAGACAGACACACACATACGACAAACATAAAAACCATCAAACACAAAGCACAGATACACTGTCAGACAGACACACACAGACGGACGGACAAACACACACAATGATACAGACATGTAAATAGACACACGTACAAACAGACAAGTCTTTTTATTGAAAGAAATGAAAGGACATACATAAAGACAGACACAGACAGATAGACAAACAGACAGATACAAAGACAAATAATTTAAGGCAACTGAGTGAGCTTTTCGAGTTGGGTCCATATCATTACCCATCATTCATTCAATCAATTCAAAGAAGATCAGACAGCACTCACAATAGAGCACGAAATTGAACAGCAAGCTAGAGGTGCATCCCCTGTCTAGCTAGCCGCAATTATTAGGGCAGTTTTCATAAAATTTTCTGGCTCGCTACTGCTCGCCAATTAATATTTTCTTTCAAATAGTATAATTAGTTATATCACATCCATATAAATGCAAATATACAAAGGCATTTAATAGAGTATAAACTCCAAATATGATTATACTAAAAAAGAGGAAATAGACAGCATTTTCTGACAATTCAAGTCCAAATGCTGCCTCGATCGCTTCTGCTCGCCAGTTATTTATTTTAAATCTACGTATATTTTAACTCTACTAGACACACAGACACATGGATATTTATCTAACCCCTCCCCCACCTTTGTGTAAAAAATTCCCAGATGTGCCCTCCCCTTTTCCAATCAGAACTACGCCACTGTAATCTAGTTAATTAAAAGAAATGCAAGAAATGAAATGTCATTTGAAACTAAGAGTCAGGATACGATTAAAATAAGTTGAAATAAACCGCTCTTTAAATTATTCCTATCATAGAGTTTTATATTTTCCTCTTTGTGTACTTATTCTCTTTTTGTGTCGCCTGCGAAGCATAGCGACACTTAGGAATCACTTTGTCCGTTGTCCGTCTGTCCGTCTGTCAGTCCGTCCGTCTGTCTGTCTGTCACACTTTGGGTGTCACAGTCCATAACTTTTGAATGGTACGTGACAGGGCTTTGATATTTCACATGTGTATTCCTTGTGACAAGACCTTCCTACACATACCATAATTCTTGACCTAGCGACCGTGACCTACATATTTGACCTACTTTTCAAAAATTTTTAGAATGGATATATCTTTTGATTGGTACGTGTTAGGACTTTGATATTTCACACGTGCAATCCCTGTGGCAAGACCTTTCTAAACATACCATAATTTTTGACCTTGTGACCTTGACCTAGATATTTGACCTACTTTTCAAAAAAAGATAAGATTGGCTATATCTTTTGATTGGTAAGTGATAGGGCTTTGGTATTTCACATGTGTATTCCTTGTAACAATGCCTTTTTAGACATACCATAATTTTTGACCTATTGACCTTGACCTAGATATTCGACCTACTTTAAAAAAAATTAAGACTGTATATATCTTTTGATTGGTAAGTGATAGGGCTTTGGTATTTCACATGTGTATTCCTTGTGACAAGATCTTTCTACACATACCATAATATCTGACCTTGTGACCTTGACCTAGATATTTGGCCTACTTTTCTTTTGATTGGTAGATGATAGGGCTTTGATATTTCACATGTATATTCCTTGCAACAATTCCTTTCTACACATACCATTATTTTTTTTCCTTTTGACCTTGACCTAGCTATCTAACCTTCTTTTCTAAGAAATTAAGGTTGTATATATCGTAATTGGTAGGTGATAGGTCTTTAATATTTCTTCTGATGAGACTTTTTTGTTACCAATTTTTACGATTTACGTAGTGACCTTGACCTACATGATTGACACTCTTCTCTGAAAATTTGAGAATGACCATATCTTTTAATTTGTAATTGAGAGGTCTGATATTTCAAATGAATTTCATTTGACAAGACTTCTCTACTGATACCAATAATTTTGATCCACTTTCTAGAATAATAATCAAGCCGCTTCGCAGGCGACACAAGCATTCCTTGGATTGATATTTTTACTCTTGGGGTGTAGAAGTCAACACCCCATCCCCGCTGGAAAATATATATTTTTTGTAACTTCCATTGAAAAATTCTCTGAACCCCACCCAGATTCTTTGTGTGAAGGGGGGGGGGGGGGGTATGAACATTATACCTGCATGACATGTATTCTTTGGAGAAATGTTAATCCCTCTTGAGGATTCCCAAGACTCAAATAGCCATCTTATTATACACGTGGACTTCTGATATGATTAGTTGTTAGATTGTTTAGACGTGTTCCTGCTTTATTACATCTTTTTTATTCCTCAACTGATCGATTATTGAAATTAAAATTGAGTTAATTTTAATCTTTCATTTATCGGAATCTGTTGTATGTATCGGAATCTGTTGCAGTTCATTTCATAAATCATTGATCTGTTATATTTTTTTCATTTATCTACACAATGTATTTCATCTATATATATTTTCGCAAGTAAGATGGCGAGATTAGGGCGTGCTAGTGGCTGATACCCCTTACGGGATAGGTTGCCCGGTCAGTGATACGCGCCTCTTTCTGGGACGTCGCCATTATTCTGTATTTTTTTTTAACCCAGAAAAATTACGATCTGGAAGAAAAGCCTAAAATTCGACAAGAAAGAACATTCTTCTCCTATATCGATCTAACCCCCCCCCCCCCTAAAAAAAAACCCGATCACACTCGACAACATTCAACAAGCCCCTATACTCAGGATACAGGGTGCTGGATCCACCACTGAGTTTAATTTTGATAATTAAATTATATCTATAGATTAAAGAGTAAAAGCTACATTACAATTGTTATACGATGATACAAATGTAACCGCTTAATTTCTATGGTCCTAGAAAGCGCCATCAATACCGAAAAGTAACCGTGTGGAAGTACTGCGTAATGACTACACCATTTCACATTAACTTTTTTGCACAAATGTACAGATAAAAGTGTAAAATTTACAGAAAAAAAGTATAAAATTTACAGAAAAAAAAAGTGTAAAATTTACAGGAAAAAGTGCAAAATTTACAGAAAAAAGTATAAAATTTACACATTAATGTGCAAAATTTACAGAATAAAGTGTAAAATTTACAGAAAAAAAGTGTAAAATTTACACATTAATGTGTTAAATTTACACATTAATGTGTTAACTTTACAGTAAAAAGTGTAAAATGTACAGAAAAAAGTGTGTTAATTTTTAAGGTGGATCCCTATCTGACCGTTAAAGATTCTTCATTTCCAAGATGTTTTATGATCGTATCCGTAAATTTATGTATACAAGAGATATTAACTGCTGACCAATATCAATGTTTTCCCTGCTTTTTTTTTTTACTATTGAAGATTATTGATAGATTAACTATTTTTTCGAGATGAAGTTATTTATGTAATTTATGTAGTTTCTGTATACCAAACATATTTGGAATCTTAGGGTATATCCTTTAGTGTTATCCCAAATATCTATCATAAGGAATATTCTACACAAATGATTGTTTTTTATTTCTATAGATAACAGTTTGATCAAATGAAAGAATGTCAATATTTTCAATAGAGCAACCGATTTAAAATGAAGTTTAGTTTTCGAGTTTAATCAACATACCTAACACAGTCCTGAATTTGGTATTTAATTCTAGCTAAATACCCATTCGTGAAAAGTTGTAAAATCGTGAAAAATAAAAAAACTAAATACTTATCGTTCATAATTTCCTATGCATTCCTATATTAAGGTCTTTTTTGTATAGAGAGTCGTTGCAATTGATGCATTAAGTATGTAAATATTATACAAAATTGTTTAAGAGGTAGAATATGTTCTCCTCACTCGACAGAGGGTAGTATTATGCAAATGTCTGTGAAATGTGAAGAATCTGTGTTTACTTAATATCTTTTCTGAAGCCCCGATACTGAATTTTTGTCTCGAAACATGTCGACAAATATATGCCCATTATTTCTGAGGCATTTTACTCGATGATTTTTTTTAAACGACTAAACCAATGCGTATATACTTTTGAGTTAAGTGTCATTTCCCAAAGAAGATTCCCATAGATAAAACTTTGGTCTAAAGTTATTGATTCAGAATACTCTTTTTTACGCTTTATCTCTGAATTTTGGAAAACTTTTCGTCTCACTTCGCTCGCCGCAATTCATTTTCAATTAGATGCCTATGTTTCATACTCTTTTTGCCGTCACTCTTCTTTGTTGTTGTGTTTTAATGGATCCATAAAACAAAGGAGGGGATCTCCAGCAACACCAGGTTGTAGCACCCACAGCAAAATCCCAAAACACCCAATGCAAAAACACAGAGCCGACAAGCATAGAGAGATGCAAAAGGGACAAGGGACACCATCGCACAACACAGAAACATAAAACACAAAGGACTACACATAAACCAACGAGACCAATGGGCAACCAGTGCCGACTTTGGAAGGCCATCTGCCACGAAAATAGCATAAGATGTGGTTATCCTGGATTACGTGCGCACAATCCTTCCACGAGGTCTCGAAGAACGTACAATTGTTGTAAAACAACCTCCTCACTCCACACACAAACAAGACCGCAAAACGCCCAAGCAACACAGATGAATATGTAAATCACAGGCCGTAAAAGCGCCTGGTATGTGTGCGTATGTGTACGACCTGTGTATTATTTAAGGCCAGTACCTTGCAGATACACAGTCGTGTAAAATTTCTAACTTCAACCATTGCAAAAATTCACTATATAGGTGCCAATAAGATCATACTTTGTACGATTGTACCTATATATTTTATCTACTATCATGACTATGTCACCACATCTCATTAAAAAATTCCCCGTACGTCCAGAGATATCGTAGGTACCATTTCTGCAGTGACCTACTTTTTGTTTACTCGAATTCAGCGTGACCGTTCAAGCCCTGGCTTGAATTCTAAATTGATTTCTATACCTAGAAGTGTAATGTATGCCCGTAACCCCTCGTTAATCGATTGAACACTAGTAGTACACTCGATCTGCTCGGATTTGAATATCAGCGCCATCAATTTCATTTACATAGATCGGACTGAATTGGAATAAGCAATCTGATTGGACGAACTTTTACCGTAGTTTTGTTCTGATCTCTACTGTAAAACTTCATCCTATCAGATCGCTTATTCCAATTCAGTCCGATCTATGTAAATAAAATGGAAGGCGCTGATATTCAAATCGTAGCAGATCGAGTGTTTAATCGATTAAGGAGGAGTTACGGGCATACATTACACTTCTAGGTATAGAAATCAATTTAGAATTCACAAACAATCAAGCGTTCATATCGAAATGGTCTGTCGCATCTCGCAAATAGAATGCACTGACTGAACACTGAGCCAGGGCTGGAACGGACACGCGAAATTCGAGTACACAAAAACTAGGTCACTGAAGAAATGGTACATACGATATCTCTGGACGTACGGGGATTTTTTTAATGAAATTTTGTGACATAGCAGATAAAATATATAGGTAAAATCGTAGAAAATATTATCTTATTGGCACCTCTACAGCAAATTTTTGCAATGGTTGAAGTTAGAAATTTGACATGACCCGTGTATCTGCAAGATACTGGCCTTAAACAATACACAGATCGTACACATTCGCACACATACCGGGCGGTTTTACGGCCTGTGATGTAAATGGATATAAAAAGAGGGCGTACGTAATACAATCCGTTCTCTGCCGGCTGTAGCGAGGTCATGCATGTTATCACCCGGGGAGTTCGTCTGATGACATTAGGATCATATACACGGTATGAAAGGCGGTTGATAATCATCACGCATTTTCGATGGTTATGTTGTCTATCTTTGATCCTTATTATTTTGTTACTTATGTCACCATAAAATGCAGTTTGTGAAATACCCAATTAAGTAATATTCTCTGTTGCTTGTATTGGTCCGAATTTCAAAATAATTTGACTATGATTTTTGTTTAAAATTTCCAGAAAGTCTTTACTAGTTTGCGAAAGCGAAAACCATGACCTAAAAGTTTCTTGCTAATTTGTAAATTTCTACTATGAAAATCGAAAACATCAGTACATGCTCTAGCATACTGGATGAGCTGTGAAATGTAGATATTATAGGACGGTAATCTAGGAACATCACCGTCAAGCCATGGGAAATTTACTATGTTGAATCCAAAATCATCTCTTTTGTCAAACACACTTGTATGAATCTCTCCATTTAGATCCAAAAATGGTGTTTCTGTGTTTGTAATGTTTGCCTTGTTTAGAATAAATTCTTGTGGATAAAAAAATACTTTTATACTTTTCAAAAACAGGATTGTCGATAGTATGAATATCATTCAGGTACCTAGAAATACCAATGAAACATTTCACATCATCATGTTTTCTTTGCTTTTGAAGATTTTGGATAAATTCTTTTTCGTACGTATTAAAAAAAATAAATCCGCAACAAGAGGCGCAAAATTAGTACCCATGGGAATTCCTACAACTTGTAGAGTTTATTACAAATCTTACATTAATATTGTCCAAAAAGAAGGACAAGGCAATACACAGGTCACCAAATGTCCATAATTTGTATGATTTGTATTCTGTGGCGGAAAAGAAACCCTTTGAATCAGATGTACAAATATAAGTTTTCCCCTCTGGTTCAAAACGCCATTTTATGAGTTTGGACAATCGATCATTTATTTTGTTGGGAAGAAGTGTGGTGTACATATTAGAGAAGTCGTATGAAGAAATCGTATTTGCTTGATTGCATTATATCAATCACATCACCTGAATTTTCAATAGACCAAAAAAGTTTACACCATTCCTGTTCATGGCAGTTTAACATTATTTTGCCACGTGCTCTTTTATAGCCGTGAGTGCTGATGTCAGATTTCTAGACAAAATTGTAGTGGAGCAGTTACTAGAATTAGCAATGAATCAAAATTTGTAAGGAGACTTGTGCAGTTTCGGTATGCAATATAGTGTTGGGAGATCCAATTTAGAAATAGAGATATTGAATGAAGACAGTTCACTCTTATGCTCACTTAAAATGTTAGATGCACTTCCATTGCTTTTGATATATGTATTAGTAGACGAAAGATCCGAAACCAAAGTTGATATGTAGTAACTTTTTCAAATGATAATGGTGTTGTTGGCTGCTTTATCAGCTGGCGCAAAGACATATTTTTCATGTAATTTACTTAGTTTGGATTTGAAATATCTTTCTGATTTGGAACGTGGATTTTGAAAAAGATGAGGGTTTTTATGGAGGTTATCTATTCGAATATCCGTTATATCTAAAATGAGGTTTTTCCAGTTATTCAGAGCATGCGGTTCGACTCCTTCTGATTTACACCATCTTTTCGTATAATTATCTAAGGCTTCCGTAAGCACCTCGCGGCATTTGACAAAATTTATCTTGGATTTGATTCTGTACTTAGGTCCCTTTTTAAGAAGACCAAGGAGCTCTCTGTCTTGGAAAACTGAAAAGTCACCTTAACAACATGGCAAGCTGGTTTGTAGAGATATTTAGAAGTTGCACATTCTCAAGAAGCAGGACACGATTCAAATATGTCAGGATCCGATGTAACTTTATTATAGTTAAAAACAAAGTTTCGAATAGGTTTCTTGTGCTTATAACAAATAAGAGGTGGCTCTAAATTTTCAAAGTATTGAGGAATGGTACTTTGTACGCGATGATCCCGAAAAATATTAGAGATGTTTAGAAGATCAAAACCTTTGTTAATAAACGGGATTTTTATGAATCGTATTTTAGGGGAGGTGTTTTTCACAATAGGATAAAGTTTATACTGTACGAATGAGACAATGATATTAAGTCTGAATCAGTCAGTGTTTCTTAAGAATGCAACCTCTGCTTCATCCAAGATATATTTCAAGTACATAACTGGTATTGACGACAGAGCATGTAACAGCTCATGTCTGCCGCCATTGCATGCTATAGTAAGTAAATCGTTGAGAGAGCGGTCGATTCTGTATCGTTTTCTTTTTTGTCTGTTTCGTCTTTTCCTGGCGACCTGTATTTCCGTTTAGTGTTTGGGCGAATTGAAAAGATGTTGATATTGGTAGAAGCTGAGGAAATGGTTCCTTGTCCATAGATTTGATCGTTTAAACCAAGAGGGTACGCATTCTGAATTTTGGTGATCCAGGCAAGTTCAGCTTGTTGTCGGAGTTTTTCAATTTCGGTCTTCCTTTCAATTTTACGTTTTGGAAAAGTATGAACTGGGGTAATGGTGATATCCGAAATAGAATGATTATATTTAACAAAGTGATTATAAAGAAAGTTTCTATGTTATTGTTGACGTGAGGTTCTGATCTTATAAGAATGGTTCCTAAGACGAGATTTCAAAGGTTGTCCTGTCTCACCTACATATTGTGCGCCACATCCCCCCGATCCCCCGGCATTTCAAGTCATAACATAAATAAGATCTTGAGACGATCAATCGATGTCTTGGTCTACCTCGATTTTGAATTTCTGCCCATTTATACCAGATGTTATTGTAGAGTCGCATTTGATGAGGTGACACAAAGATCATCTTCTACTATATTGAGAATCCTCTGTGTCTGCTGTTGAATGTAGAGCCTGCGGATGAAGTAGTAGATGGTGAGGAAAAAAAGTTTTTTACTGTTGAATGTCGATGATGGTAAAGTGACTGTAGTGACAGAGGGTAATCTCAAGGGGGTTAGTTAAAGCCGAGGGGACCTTAAAAAAGCCATAATGCAAAAATGGAAGAAAAATGAATTAGAGTCCTACGTAGAAGACACTACAAAAAAGCCAAGTTAGAGACCACTATGAAATTAAAACTCTTCAAACATCGGGTCGCGAGGAATTGCTTTACCAACTCCACACTGCAACTCAAAATAAGTGTAGATATAAAAGAAGGGAGGAGATCTCCAACAAGACCCCGTTGCAGCATCAACAGTAAAACACCAAATCACCCGATGCAAAAACACAAAAGACGAGTACAGCACGAGACGGAAAAGAGACACACGACATGTAAACATCAAATACAAAAGACTACACATAAACCGACGAGACCAATGTGCAACCGGTGTTCACTTTGGTCGGCCATTTGTCACGCAAGTAGCAAATGGTGTGGTCATCCTAGATTATATGCGCACAACCCTCTCACTTCTCCAATTACCCAGAGGTCTCGAAGAACGTACAAATGTGGTGTAAAACAACCTCTTCGCTGTAAGATGACCTCACACAAACAAGACCGCAAAACGCAGAGACCCCAAAATTACATATGAATATGTAAATGGATATAAAAAGAGGGCATGCGTAATACAGTCCGTGCTCTGCCGGCTGTAGCGATCTCATGCATGTAATCACCCGAGGAGTCGGACTGACATTCAGAGAGGACAGGTGGTCGGGGCCCTGTCTTCTTTAAAGAGGTTTGGACATCACCCGTCCTGGAGTCCCGTCGTCACAGTCAGTCAGAGTGCACGTCTCAAGGATGCGCTTGTACAAGACTGTAGATTGGTCGTGTACCAAGCCTAGTGTCCGTCTGGTGACATTAGGATAATATCCACGGTATAAAAGGCGTTTGATGATTCTGACGCATTTTCGATGGTTATGCTGCCTACCGTTGATCCTTCTTATTTTGTTTATCATATCACCATAAAAGACAGGTTGTGTAATACCCAAAGTAATGTATTCTGTTTGCGTGTATAGATCCGAATTGTAAAAGAAGTTGACTGTAATTTTTGTAAAATTTCCAGAAAATCTTAACTAGTTTATGAAAGCGGAAACCTTGACCTAAAAGTTTTTTGGTAATTTGTAAATTTCTACTGTGAAAATCCAAAATATCAGTACATGCTCTAGCGTATACGTACCGGATGAGCTGTTATATGTAAATGCCATATGACGGTAGTCTTGGAACATCACCGTCAAGCCAGGGGAAATTTACTATGTTGAATCCAAAATCATCCCTTTTGTCATATACACTTGTATGAATCTTTTCGTTTACAATTTTGATATTTAGGTCCAAAAACGGTGTTTCTGTAATTGTAACGTTTGCCTTGTTAAGTGTTTATTCTTGTGCATAAAATTCACTCTTATATAATTCAAAAGCAGGATTGTCAGTGGTTAAAATATCATCCAGATACCTAGAAGTATTGTTGAAACATTACAGATCATCAAATTTTCTTTGCATTTGAAGATTTTGGATTAATTCTTTTTCATAAGTGTATAAAAATAAATCTGCAACAAGAGGCGCACAGTCAATACCCACAGGAATTCCTACAACTTGCTTGTATAGATCCTCACATAATCTAACGTAAATATTGTCCAAGAGGAAGGACAAGGCATTACACAGGTCACTACATGTCCATGATTTGTATGATTTGTAGTCTGTTGAGGAAAAGAAGCCCTTCGATTCAGATGTACAAATGTAAGTTAGTATTAAGTACAAATGTAAGTAAATAAGTATTAGTAGAGGAAAGTTCCGAAACTAAAGTTGATATGTAGTAGCATTTTCAAATCATTATGGTGTTGTTGGCTGCAGGCGCGAAGATATACTTTCATCTTAATTACGTGACGTGGATTTGAAAAATCTTTCAGATTTAGAACTTTGATTTTCAAAATGATGAGGATTTTTGTGGTAGTTATCTATTCGATTATCGGTAATGTCCAAAATGAGGTTTTTCCAGTCATTCAGAGCATGCAATTCAACTTCTTCCGATTTACACCATCGTGTGGTATAGTTATCTAATTAAAGTTTCCTTTTGCACTTCGCAACATTTAATAAAATCCATCTTGGATGGGATTCTATACTTAGGTCCTTTTTTGAGAAGATCACGCAGCTACCTAACTTTGATCATTGAAAAGTCACCTGTAATAAAATGACCAGCTAGTTTATATAGATATTCAGACGTTGCACATTCTCAAGAAGCAGGGCATGATTCAAGTATTTTGGGATCTGATATAACTTTGTTGCGGTTAAAAACGAAATTTCGAATAGGTCTCTTATATTTGTAACAAATAAGAGGAGGTTCTTAATTCTCAAAATATTGAGGAGTGGCACTTTGTACGCGGTGATCCCGAAGAATATTAGATATGTTTAGAAGATCAAAACCTTTGTTTATGAATGGAATTTTTATGAATCGTCTTCTAGGGGAGGTGTTTTAACTAAAGGAAATAGTTTATTCTGTGCGAATGCAACAATGATGCTTATCCTGAATCAATAATATTACATAAACATATGCACATTCAAAGTAAGTATTGAATAAATACTGAATGCTTCATATATTTTCATTGGCAGATCTATGACATAAATGTTTATGGACAGATCTATGGCAAGGTCAGACAGGTGGATAGTGTTGTTGCAATGCCCAAACCTTCCATATACATCCCATTTTAGAACATGGAAAAATAATACAGAAAAAAACGTATTCTAATGCACTCCGTTTGTAACGTGCATTCTGATTGGCTGAGCGATTAAAAAACTGCAAGGGGATTCACATTTCACTGCAGTTTCTGCTATGACGTTATGCGTTGCTATGACGACGTCGTTAAAAGCAGACGTTTTCTAGCTTCTTACTGATCAAAGCATTAGAATAGGGTTACCATACTGATGTTTTACAAAAACTGACAGGGTATCGGCGAATCCCCTGTCAGAAATATCCGTTTTACCACTCGGCTGACGCCTCGCGGTAAATCTCAATTTCTGACAGGGGATTCGCCGATACCCTGTCAGTTTTTGTAAAACACACGCATGGTAACCCCTAATTCTTCAGACAAAATGTAATGATCTTTTCCAAAATAGAACCGGGTTGCTCCACTCGCCAATATATATAATAAAGTTGTATACATATGAATTTGAAGACTGAAACTAAATAAAATAAATACTTCACATTTTAAAACTTCTGGATCTTCTCTAAAGTAAAGAGGAAATTTAACGCTATTTCGTCTTATTTTACGCTAGTTGTACGTTTAGTAAAGAGAAAATTTTACGCTATTTCGTCTTTTGTCGTACATGCAGTAACACTCATCCCCCGTAACTTTGAAATTTAGATATCTAGTCGTAATATTCGCGTCTTTGTTTTCGTCGTCGTTTTTGTTTTGTCTTGTCAGATTTTATGTAACAATTTTCTTTGAAGTTGGACTTCGCCTCCCCCTTTCTGAAATCCTAGATTCGTCACTGATTTACTATCAATGACAAATATGAATAAAGACCATATCCCTGTATACCGCACAAAATCGATAATTCAGAAAATCAGAAACCGAAGGCATACAAAATCAGGATAAAACAGAAACCAAAGCAAACAAACAAAAACCTCCACCACATGAAAAGAAGCGGACTCCCGATATGAGAGTGAGACCAGGTGCCCAGGAAGAGTAAGCATCTCCTGCTTGCATGCAACACCTGCCGCTTCAATTCGGTAGAAATGTCATATCCGGTAACTTCCATTTCGGAAGACATAGAGTACAATCTTTGGTTGGATGGTTCAAATAGTCTATGACAGAAAATCATCCTCCATTCTGGAGAGTGGGACATCATAGTGTATGACGAGTTCCCCGTATCGACCGTAGAACTTCCTCAGTGACGATGTTAGTCGATCACAAACATATCCCTGACTGAGAAGCTTATCTGAGAGACGCCTAGCTCTAAGAACAAAATCCGTGTATTTGGTACTTGCTCTGGCATAGCGTATCAACTGAGATATGAACACGCCATAAGAAGGCTATGAAGGGATGTCGCTACTCAGAAAAGGAAAGTTTGTAATGCTGAAATTGAAGTCGTCGCGTTTCAATCTTACCTTTAAGTCGGGTTACATATGTACTGTAACATATGTTAAATAAATGTAAACAATCGAAAATCGAATTACATCATCCTGTAAACAAATTCATATGAAATACTTCATTTTGAGGACAGACAAAAGACCCATTTTTTTAAAATTGCATTTCCAAGTTCTTTTTAATCTGTAGACAGGACGCAGCTAAAGAATCTGCTACGTCCTGTCTGCGTATTTCAAAATCCGTAAGGAGGTCGTACAGGACACGTACTGATGACGCACAGACACCGTACGGATATCAAAGGTTTGTCTTAACAGCACGTACTTGCACCATGTGATTTAGATCTTGATAAATTGATAAATGGCCATACATTTTGGTAAGTGATAAGGCAAACATATGAATTATCACATATGTTATATTCAAGAGACCTTGAACTTTTTTAGTAACATTCAATAAATAAATAAGGATCCAAGGCCATTTCTTTTCGCATAGAAAATGTTTATGATGGACAATGTTTCAAAACAAGATGAGCACCCTTTCTGAAGGTTTTCACACAAGACACCTAATTCTACAATGCGTCTTCCATCTTTCCATGGAATAACGTCATCCTCCAACTCGCAGTCTTCATTACTAGAGTAAATTATATTTTCACAATCAGACGATGGATCTATATTTTTTGATGTTGCAATAGCTGACTAGACAATCATCCGTGCAAGCATGGGAATTATTGAACGAAATATTTAAAAAAAAAAGAAAGAAGAAGAAATGTTGACATGAAGGATTGTTAACATGTATACTTACAGGAAAACCTTGTATTTTAAGAAACATTATCTCAGCTAATGTATAAAAAGTAGTTGCACTTGTTTTAGCGGAAGGAGCACTCTTCGTTTGAATTTGTATTGGATATCGGGGTAACATTCATTTACCCAGAGAGAAGGTACATAAATTCAAAAAGCCCCCCTTTGCATTCCCCCTCCAAACATTGGCGATCAGTCGTTGAAGTCACTAAAGCGGTGGTCACAACCCGCCATAGGGCAAGATGAAAAGGCAGGTATGGATAGAAAGTGAAATAACATCGTCATATCACTTGCTATTCAAGAGTTCTGGTGGTCTTTGTTCTTCAATCTACTGAAAGATAGGTCAAAAATAAGAATAATCAAGGTCATAAGGACAAATATTTTGATATGTACAGAAAAGCTTCGTCACAAGAAAGACATAAATGAAGTACCAAACAACCTCTTAATACTCTATAAAAGTTCTGATTGTCACAGACAAACAGACAGTGATTATTCATAATCATAAACTTTTGTCCGTTGAATGGAAACTAGATATTTACAAGACCACAGTTCTACTGCATCATTTCAGCACATGAAGGGATACATCTAAATGTATCTGAAAATAAAACTGTGACTGCTTCTGTAAGCCTAATCTGCCTTACTTTACGGAAACTCGGTATGGGTCGAAACTACCTTTCAGCTTGAATTTATACAAAAAATCTGCATAAACACAATATAAACTTTATTTCAAACCTTTTGTTTTACTTCATTTTCTTTAAATCATTAATAGGACCGTTTTGCTTCTATTCATACTATATTTGTGTATCATTCATAGATTCTGAAGATCAGTGCAAGAAACATTGTCTTTCTATCCACCACTATCAAAGTCTGACAGTACATACATCCATTGACAATCATATTTCTCAAATTAGAAAATAATTGATAGTATATTTGTAGATATCTATATAAAACGCGTCGGTTTCTTGTGGAGGAATGGGACAGGGTGTTATTCTATCTATCTTTTATCAAAATCTGAAAATGAGCATCACAAATTCAAAAAATGTATTGATCTCTGTGCGATATAAGTCCCCTATCAGCGACATAAATTTATGTCCCGCATCTCTGTTCATCAGTTCATTATCTGCGACAACAGCCAAGGAAAGTACTGGGAAACTGAATTCACGAAATTTCAAAAGTCCAAGGGCCATAACTCGAACTTGATCTGCATCACACTATAATGTATTCACATCCAAAAATCAATTCATTATCTGCAATAGCAAGCGTGAAAAAGTAAGCAAAACTGAAAATTTCATGAAATTTGCAAAGTCCAAGGGCCATAACTCTTGTAAAAATAAGTCAATCTAAAGCAAATTCAAACTTTATCTGTACCACATTGAGATATATCCACAAACCAAAATGAGTTCAATTTATGCATCATCAACAGCGAAAAAAAGTCCGGAAAACTGAAATTATCATAAAATTTGCCTAGTCCAAAGGCCATAACTCTTGTAAAAATATGTCAATCAAAAGCAAACTCAAACTTCATATGTATTGCATTGAGATATATCCAAATACCAAAATGATTTCAAAATATGCAACAACAGCGAAAAAAGTCGGAAAAATTAAAATGGGACAGACGGACGGACAGACAGACAGACCGAGAGGAAACTAAGAGTCCCCTTCGGCGTTGCCGGTAGGGGACTAAAAAGGGAGTTCTAACCCTCCCCCCCATCAATCAAACAACATTCTACATATTACATTATTGAAGGGAGGGGTGGACAGGGGGTAGCTAGCCTCTTTTCCTTTCCCGCCCTCTTACCATCCCTTCACGCCTTCTTTCTCCACCTCCCTTTCACTCTTCTCTCCTCCATCCCTCCATCCATTCCCTTCTCCCCCTTTTCTTCTCTTTCCCCTTTTCCCTCCTGCCCCTTCCTATCCCTCCCTTTCAACCTGTCCACCCCCTTATAATTGTCAGATTCATACAGGAGGCAAAAGACATCGGAATCGCCTCCCCTTACACACAACTTCCTTTCCTTGTATTTTGGATGCAACATTTATCTAAATTACATGCATTGCATTTGGATATCATAGTAGACATAAAAAGAATGCATGTATATTCATTTACTTAAATGACAGATGCATTTACAAAGTGAAAAAGAAAGATGACTCTAATTCATTGCTCTGCAAACATCTTAAAAACTTCTACAATCGAGTGTCATTTTTTAAAAATTTACTTTGGAAAGGTACCATTTTCTTTTTTTCAGTTTTAAAGATGAGATACTAAGGATGTTCTGTTTCAATTTTGAAACAGATACTATAGAAATAATTGAAAATGGATTTTGTACCTTTTGCCATTATGAGATAAGGGCAGAAATCACTGACTCCATTAGAGTGGGAAGTTCATAAAATTCAAGATATACATTGGAATTACAATATCAGGTTCTGTTGATGAATCTCAATATTTTCATGATTTAAAATGTCACTAAAAATTTCAGAGAAAGACATACAAGAATCGGATTTGCAGGGTCTGACCTTAAGGTGACGTAGCAAGACCATGTATGGAGACACCTTTGTGACAAGTTGAAATTAAAATACTTGTATTGAAACACTGTTCGTAAAGTTTTTATAAAATAATAAAAAGTATTCTTTGATTTTAGTACTACAGAGGTGTAAATATGCATGGTTAGTACTTTGGGCAGAGTTAGGACTTTTCGTTTTCTTTATTCTAAACAACATGAACAATGAGATAGGCCATTTGCCAATGTTGTGTATTTATTCCTTTATCATCTGGACTTACTCTCCGTTCAGGTTAGTAGCTGTTACAAAATTAAGCGGATGCTGTCACATGAAAGAAGCTTTGTTTTGGCCTTTTATCAATGTGACATCATATATATATATATTTGCTATTTCGGAAACTAGCCATTTCACCGATAATTATGATTGAAATTAAAGGAGTGTAACATCTTAGCACCATCCCTCCAATGCTATTTTGAACATAGATTTTATTTGGATATGCTACTGAATCGACCCTACAGGAAATTTGGAGCCGCGCACTCTCTGTAATGTAAATGTACAAATCTAAATTCAAAAACATTAAAGAGGGCGCTACACAGCCAATTGTGCCTCACATGAAATTCATGTGAAATTTACATGAACTTTACATGAAATTTCACATGAAATTTATGTGAAACGAGCACGAACATGAAATTTACATGAATTTTTTCACATGAAATTCATGTAAAGATTTTAACATGGATGTTATGTGAATTCAGTTTCCTGTGAAGTTCACTTCGAAAAATTCATGTGAAATTCATGTGAAGGAAATTTATGTGAAATTCATGTGAAATATTTTTCACATAAATCTTATGTGAAATTTATATGAATATTACATGAATTTTCATGTGAAATTTACGTGATGCTCATTTCATGTGAATTTCATGTGAGGCACAATTGGCTGTGTACTGAAATGATTTTTGGTGGCTCCGCTAGAAGAATCACTGATGAGAATTTAATATTCGAAACACACGTCTGGTGCATGGAAATTGGTTTGGAATTTTCTTCATGAAGGTATAGAGTTGGAATCCTTCGACATTATTTTCATGATGAATGGGGTCAGACAACCGGTTTGAGGCCTCCGGTGATCCAAGGGAAAGTTTTTGCGGGTAAAAGGCTGGGATTGGAATGGGCTTTTAAGGTATCCGATGTACATGTACAATAGGGCATTTTCCCATGCCTGGTAAGGTACTATAAACTATATATTTCCTGAAAGGTTATAATGCCCACTGCTCAGAAATTATAATTTTGGGGCCAGAAAAACAAAGGGGAATAACTGACCAAGCATTTAAATTGCCTATTCTCTCTATGTAACATAATTATGCAAAATAACATAGTTGTAGAAGAGTTTTCCCCTTTGATTTTTAATATCAATACTCTGTAAGGACCAAAATATTTTGGAAACAGCATGTCATGGATTTTTATGATTTTCTCTATAAATGGTATGTATTATGCCCTGAATACAAAAATAGCAATTTTTTGAAAATAGATATTCCGGTTGCCATGGAAACGAGGTGTGTCTATTTATAGCACCATAAAAATGGTCACATAATTTATTGTTATCATGGTTTAAATAACTTATATTGCTTAAGCTTCATGTAGGGACAACAGAAGAAATTATTCTTTATTTGAGCCCTTCCAAAATTTGTCAAGGTCATTGACTCTAAGTTCAAGGTCAATTCAAAATATAGGTTCCAATTTCAATAAAATTTGCATTTTTGTTGTTATTTATTGTTACTTATTTTAGGCTTGACTGTCATATATTTGTATCCAAAATACTTCTTTCTAAAATTAGGACCAATAGGTGGAAAAGCATTACAATTTTTAGTTCAGAACATTTCTCGTAAAAGAATAAGCCCCAGACAAAAATCATGATAATCTCACATTATTTTATATGTATGCATGAAATATTAGCTACAAATCAAGGATCATGTCATGGAAGTAACCGGATGTGACAGTTCTACCGAATTGAAGCGACGGGTGTTGCATGCAAGCAGGAGATGCTTACTCTTCCTGGGCACCTGGTCTTACTCTCATATCGGGAGTTCGCTTCTTTTAATAATGTGGAGGTTTTTGTTTGTTTGCTTTGGTTCCTGTTTTATCCTGATTTCGTATGCCTTCGGTTTCTGATTTCTGAATTATCGATTTTGTGCTGTAAACAGGGATATGGTCATTATCCATATTTGTCGTTTATTTTGAGATTTTTACAACTTTGGTCAATAAGTAGTGGATATATACAAAATTACTATGTATATTTTTGTTTTACCCAATACCACATGGTATATGAGTAACTGCCTCTCATACTTTTTAAAAATCACAGATTTTTGCCAATTTTTGTGAATTGCATTCAAGATTACCTTGACATTGGGTCCTGAGACCTTGAAATCATTTAAGGTCATTTTTTAATCAATAATGCTCTTTTATATGCACTGATAAAAAAATTGCTTTAAATTATATAACGGACAGCTAAAAATTCACCAGTAAATTACTCTATGTGTAATAGCACTGAACAGAATGTCACCATGGTAACTATTTTTTATACCCTTTTGAATAAAATTGTAAAGAGGTCCAACTCAAATTTTAACATTTTCTTAAAGATCGAGGATTAAAGATAATTGGCACTAGAAATCAAGTTAGCCTGACATTTCAGATTATTTGCTCTTAAAATTGAGCAAAATCATGTTAAATTAGGAGCTTTTTCGGTCTTAAATAGGGCCTCTTCAAAACAGATTTTTGCCTACATTTTGGGCATACTGACAAAAAGAATAGCGGGCGGAAGCATACTTCTTGTGTAGTATTCGTGTAAGTGTAAGTTCGATCAATTTTGGTTGATCGACTGTCTCTTCAACGCATTTGAATCTTTCTGTTACAAAATTTCTTGAAATTTCTAAAACGTGGGTCCTGTAGCATTATATCCCATCCATTCTGCTACGTCTTTTGGTACATTTTGGACATAATACGTTTCATACTTTTTGGCCATATTACATTGTTTAGACTGAGGATCACTGACGAGGGTTTAGTACCCGAATCGTGCATGTCTGGTCCATGCTGTAAATTTATCAGATTTTAAATGATGCTATTGAAGTTAAAGACGTTTAACATTTATATAATGAAAGATATAAAGAGGAAAATTAAGGAAATATGAGTTGACTATAATAGCTGTTACCATGGAAACGAGCCTTGTGAAAATGACATGTAACAAGTATTCTACTGATGCGTAAAATTTCAAACATGGTTTCCATGGCAACGAAAAACTTAATTTGTAAAAAGGAAGTTTATTTTTGTCTCAGTACATCATATACACCTTCCATACCAAAAATCTCCCAAATTGGAGACATGCTATTTCCACATGCTATTGAAATTATTTTGGTCCTTACAGAGAATTGCTATTAATACCTGGGAGTCTTATATCTGTACCCAGGGAATCATTATCTTTCACTAGTAACATCGGTACTTTGCCAATATTTTAAAAGCGGACATGGATGCGGAGGAGCTAAGCTTATATCGATCGTACGTTATACGTACGTTTACAGAGCGTTTTGTGGAACGTAAGATTTATGTACGATTAGCTACTCCCCGTCTTTCTAAAAAAAATTAAGTGAATGGCTAGTAATACCGACTGTTCTTACTATGCTTACTAAAATAATGAAGTATTGAAACGTGAACTGAACAGAAAATACAAACACCACTGAGTATTAGTATCCAATATACTTAGGTCCTATAAAACTACAGCGTTCTGGACAGTGTGTGGCAACGTTAACGTTTGAATTTTTTAATTCATTATTTCTTCTTTACTTTTTTTTGCCACACGCTGCCGAACGGTGTTGTCGTTTATACAAGATCAAAGGAAAGCTGCTTTCCTGAGACTCAGAGCGTTTGCCTATCGCAAAACTAACATGTAACAGCGACTGCAGAACGTTTACATAGCGTGTGTGTAACGTGTTTATAACGTATGAATAGCGAACAACAGCGTATACCCACCGCATTTCTAGCGATATCGACGTATGCGGAACTCGCGATGTGTTCATATGACTTTTGATTGCGTTTTTGAGCGTTGTATACGAATTTTCAGATCCATTGCGCTGAAGTTGTTTATAAAATTTATTCGCCAGGTAGTCGTTAGAGAACGCTCCGTACTTATTACAAACACTAGACGATCGTCAAGTTTATTTCATGAGCATGTTCCAGAGCGTACGATCACACTGCCAATATTGTGCAGGCATAATTATTTTTAATCCAAGAGCGTTCGACAGCGTATAGCTCCTTGTGAGACGTCCCTGAAGTATGTACAACGATCATTAGCGTGTTAGCTAGCGGCCTTCTATGCTGGCATACACTGCTGTCAACCACTATAGTGTAACAGGAGTTTTGCCGATGTCACTAACTTATCGACAAGCTGTGTCTTTTGAAGTGCAACGTTATCAGTGGCGGATCTAGGATTTCAGAAGGGGGGGGGGGGTTGGGGGGCAAGGTTTCAGCTCGAAGAAAATTGTTCACAGAAAAATTGACAAGCAAAAAAAAAATTTTTCTACGACGACAAACTTGAATCTCAAGACTGGTGATATGATTAAGAAGTGTATGTGTGTTGGAGGGGGGGGGGGAATTCATTCCCGCTGCATGTATAAGATGTAGAGTTTCTTGATACATTTGCCTTAGTTTAAGGTAGACTGGCGAGCGTAGCGAGTCGGAAAATTTTAAGATATGAAGTATTCATTTTGTTCTAAATTCAGTCTTCCATACATGTGTGTATCTACAACTTTATATTATATTGACGAGCAGAAGCGAGCCGTACAGTTTTTGGAATAGATGGTTACATTAAGAATACAATCTATCTCTCATTTTCCACGCTCTATTTTTGTTTGACCAATTTGGGAAGGTTGGGAAGAGTAGGGCATTGCAACCCCACTATCCACCTGTCTAACCTGGTTAGATCAGCCTATGAAAATGAAGCATTTGGTAATTATTTAAGTGTTAATTTGATTTTGAATTTTGCATATGTTTATGACATATAAATTCGTTCAAACACGATGACAAAGAAAGTTGAAGACAAATTGACGACGAAAAAATACACAGGTAATGAGAAATGAAGTGTGGCGAGCGAAGCGAGCCGAAAATTTCCTCCAAAAGTAAAGAGATTAAACATAAAAAGAGTATTCTGATTCAATAACTTTGGGTGAAAAAAAGGGCCCGGGCCCCCTAGGCCCCCCTCTAAATCCGTCACTGGTTATGTTTTTTCATAGTGACAGAGGGACAAAGATACATACGGAGAGACGGGCAGAGTGATTACCAAAGTTCATCCGCCAAGTTGTGGGTCCTACTTATATAAACAAGAAATCAAACAAGAGTGCATACCTCCCTGTTTGATTTTGCTTGTACATCAAAACGTCAACCGCTTACTCATCATATTATTATAATTGTAGATCACATGGATTGGACACCTTGCAAATTTGAATTCTAGTTATTGGTAATAAATGTGCAAAGTATCGAAATTCTATATCAATCACTATGCACTGCTTTAAATAAACAAGATTTAACATAATTCTTTGGAAAATTACATTCTACCTACGGCGATTTTATGTATGAGCGTTTCACGTTTTGTAATGATATATATACAATTTTATTCATGCTTTAAAGGACTAGGTGCGCTAACCCTTTATATCGGCCTTATAATTCGACGAAAAATGCTTTTGATAAACTGAACATAAATTATCACTTTTTGCAATGTTGAATGTTTGAGAAAATACGGCGTCATAACTCTGAGCCCTCGTAACGTCACGCGCGTAATGTATGACGTCATGTTCTGACGTCCTTTGCCCTGAATGACGCAAATCAAAGGAAAGCCATCGTCTTTTACATGCAAATCTTCAAAATTCATCTATGATCCAGGCCTCGCCCACGATATATTTCATGCAAATTAATAGGCCGATCAGAAATCCATCGATTGGTAAAAAAATTATCATGGGCAAGGCCTGGATCGATACTTAATTTCATAAATTTCTATCGAAATTTCGCTCATTTATTGATATTTCAATACGTTTTTAGACGTTTTTAGCGAAGTATTATTCAGTATAGGACTGTGAAATCAAAATAAGCCTTCCCTGGTACGGATTCACCATACTTTGAAATTTTATAAACTAGAATATTATGGATATATGAAAAACTTTGAAATAAGGCCGATATGACAGGTTACCGCACCTCCTTCTTTTAAAAGGATACACGCTGTTGAAAAATTGTAATTTAACATAGAACAATATTCTTAAGTCTAAGAAAAAAAAATAAGGTAACCCTCTGGGTATCGAACTCGGAACGACCGTGCGATGACCTTATGACATTACCTTTGCGCCACAAATTGATTTCGGGCGACGCAGCTTGAAATATGAATGAGCAGACGTTCTTCATTGACACTTTGCCAAAAACTCTATATTTTGCAATATTGTTACATGTATAATACTATAGACTTCGATTATTGCTGGAGAGATGGATCTAGGATCTAAGCTCTAACGATGCATTCATGCGAGTTGCTTCCCTTCCAATTTTTTCCTCACTCCGCGTCGCAGCTCTGTTACCTTCTCTAATTAAGGATTCCGACTTCCGTCGGAATCCTTTCTGTTATTGTATTGTCTTTTCTTTATTCTTATTAAGGATTCCGAATATTCCGTCGGAATCCTTTCTGTTATTGTATTGTCTTTTCTTTATTCTTATTATTAAGGATTCCGACTTCCGTCGGAATCCTTTCTGTTATTGTATTGTCTTTTATTTATTCTTATTATTAAGGATTCCGACTTCCATCGGAATCCTTTCTGTTATTGTATTGTCTTTTCTTTATTCTTATTATTCTTCTTATTATTATTATTCTTACCCCCAAGCCCTTCCAGAGGCATTACAACAAAGTACCGCATCATAGGATAAAATGGAAAAAGTCATGAGAAAGAGCAAATAAAGATCTTCATTTAAAATTTTTGTCTTGTCGAAAAGTTCATATATGCCCCCGCTAGAGGTTATCAAAGGCAAAATCTCTAAAACCTTATAATTCCTAAACTAACCGTACGATTTGAACGAAATTTGTTTTATATTGTTCTTTGAGAAATTTGCAAACTTTTATACGCTTACATGCTCGATAAAATATTTACAGTTTTCGTGCTATTTTTAGTTGAAAATGGAACTTTAAATTGGCACAGTGCCAATTTCTACAGTTTTTGAGATTTTGAGTTGAAACTTGGATGGTAGGTTAATTCTAGGTAGTCATTGATGATGACCTAGTTTCAAGGTCACATTATCATTCTCAAGGTCACAACAAACTTTTGCCTATAGAACAAAGACTATTTGACCTTGACAGTCCAAACTTCATAAATACAATCATTGAGCCAAGCCCTTTCACCTTGACCTTAGCCCAAGGTCAAATTTTCATTCTCAAGGTCACAACAAACTTTTGCCTATAGAACAAAGACCATTTGACCTTGAGAGTTTAAACTTGGCACAAATATTCCTTGCATCAAGTCCTTTCAGCTTGACCTCGACCCAAGGTCATTTATTCGATTTCAAGGTCACAACAGACTTTTGTCGATAAAATATTGAGCTTTGATTAGATTAAGAGGAATCTTGATGAGAATGAACTCAAATGCTTATCTTTTATCCATGACCTTGGCTAAAGGTGAAATAAACTTTTTCAAGGTCATAACAACCATTTACTCTTGTAGAATTCACAGGATTTTGTCCTTAACTATTTATTCTTCACACAAGTAGTTCTTCTTATTTGAACTTAACAAAGTAAGATAGATAACTCTTTTATTTTTGTTCTCTGTTTCTTTCTATTTTATTCTTAGTAGCATTACATATCAGTAGTTACATGTTGTTGTCATTTTCTATTAATAGAAATCATCTCATTGCAAAATCATTGTGCAATTCTTTTTTGAGAAAGTCATTGTAAAGGATTAGATATTGATTGAGCATGGAGTTTAAAGCTTTCGTAAACATGAAAGGTATTTATTATTTTGTTTTCTTCTATTTTGTTGATAAATGAATAAGAGTCCCAAATTAGACATAAGCTCTTTTGACTCATTTGCTGAAGCTAATAAGGTACTAAAGCAGCTATTCTTTTTTCCATCTTCTTTATTCGGATTTTAGCACTTCAGTTCCGAGGAAGGTCTAATAAAGGAGGAATCCGTCTGTTGCTTGCAACAGTAGCCATCTAGTTCTTCTTCTTCTTCTTCTTCTTCTTCTTATTATTATTATTATAACCCCCATATCGTTCCAGTCACTGTACAAAAAAGTACCACTTCTTATGATAAAACGAAACAGATCATGTGAAAGAGCATATAAAGTTCTTGAGGTAAAAAAAATTTGTCGTCGAAAAAATCACATATGCCCCCGCTAGAGGTCATCAAAGTTCAAATCTTTAAACTCTTATAACTCCTACACTAACCGTACGATTTGATCGAAATTTGTTTTAAAATGTTCTTTGGGAAATTTGCAAACTTTTATTTGCTTACATGCTCGATAAAATATTTACAGTTTTCGCGCTATTTTGAGTTGAAAATGGAACTTTAAATTGGCACAGTGCAAGTTTCTACAGTTTTTAGAGATTTTGAGTTGAAACTTGGATGGTAGGTTACTTCTAGGTAGTCATTGATGATGACCTAGTTTCAAGGTCAAATTTGATTCTCAAGGTCACAACAAACTTTTGCCTATAGAACAAAGACTATTTGACCTTGACAGTTCAAACTTCATAAATACAATCATTGATCCAAGCCCTTTCACCTTGACCTTGACCCAAGGTCAAATTCTCATTCTCAAGGTCACAACAAAATTTTTCCTATAGAACAAAGACCATTTGACCTTGAGAGTTCAAAGTTGGCGCAAATATTCCTTGCATCAAGTCCTTTCACCTTGACCTTGACCCAAGGTCATTTGTTTGATTTCAAGGTCACAACAGACTTTTGTTGATAAAATATTGAGCTTTGAATAGATGAAAAGGGATCTTGATGAGAATAAACTAAATGCTTATCTTTCATCCATGACCTTGGTTCAAGGTCAAATAAACTTTTTCAAGGTCATTACAAACATTTACTCTTGAATGATTGATAGGATTTTGTTCATGAATATTTATTCTTCACACAGGTGGTACTTCTTATTTGAACTTTACATAGTAAGATAGATAACTCTTTTATTCTTGTTCTCTGTTTCCTTTTTTTTTTTATCTTAGTCTGTACTTTCATGCTGTTGTCATTCTCTATTTATTGAAATTTTCTCATTGTTAATACATTGTGCAATTCTTTTTGGGATACATGTAGTGATTTAAAAGGATTCAAAATGGATAGAATAGGTCTAGGAGTTTAAAGCCTTCCTAAACTTGAAAGGTATTTATCATCTTTTTCTTCTTTTTTGTCGATAAATAGATAAGAGTCCCAAGTTAGAAATAAGCTCTTTTGACTCATTTGCTGAAGTGTATATGGAACTAAAGCAACTATTCTTTTTCATCTTCTTTATTCGGATTTTAACACTTCAGTTCCGCGGAAGGTCTAATAAAGGAGGAATCCGTCTGTTGCTTGCAACAGTAGCCATCTAGTTCTTCTTATTATTATTACTCTTACCCCCAAGCCATTCCAGAGACTTTACAACAAAGTACCGCATCATATGATAAAATGGAAAGTATCATGTGAAAGAACATATAAAGATCTTAATTTAAATTTTTTTATTGTCGAAAAGTTAACATATGCCCCCGCTAGAGGTCACAAAAGGCAAAATCTTTAAAACCTTATTACTCTTAAACTAACCGTAGGATTTGAACGAAATTTGTTTTATATTGATCTTTGGGAAATTTGCAAACTTTTATACGCTAACATGCTCGATAAAATATTTACGATTTTCGTGCTATTTTGAGTTGAAAATGAAACTTTAAATTGGCACAGTGCCAGTTTCTACAGTTTTTGAGATTTTGAGTTGAAACTTGGATGGTAGGCTACTGATAGGTAGTCATTGATGATGACCTAGTTTCAAGGTCACATTATGATTCTCAAGGTCACAACAAACTTTTGCCTATAGAACAAAGACTATTTGACCTTGACAGTTCAAACTTCATAAAAACAATCATTGAGCCAAGCCCTTTCACCTTGACCTTGGCCCAAGGTATAATTTTCATTCTCAAGGTCACAACAAACTTTCGCCTATAGAATAAAGACCATTTGACCTTGAGAGTTCAAACTTGGCGCAAATATTCCTTGCATCAAGTCCTTTCATCTTGACCTTGAGCTAAGGTCATTTGTTCGATTTCAAGGTCACAACAGACTTTTGTGGATAAAATATTGAGCTTTGATTAGATTAAGAGGACACTTGACGAGAATATATTCAAATGCTTATCTTTTATCCATGACCTTGGTTTAAGGTCAAATTAACTTTTTCAAGGTCATAACAAACATTTACTCTTGTAAAATTCACAGGATTTTGTCCTTAACTATTTATTCTTCACACAAGTAGTACTTCTTATTTGAACTTTACATAGTAAGATAGATAACTCTTTTATTCTTGTTCTCTGTTTCTTTCTTTTTTATTCTTAGTAGCATTACATATCACTAGTTTCATGTTGTTGTCATTTTCTATTAATAGAAATTATCTCATTGCAAAATCATTGTGCAATTCTGTTTTGAGAAAGTCATTGTAAAGGATTAGATATTGATTGTGCATGGAGTTTAAAGCTTTCGTAAACATGTAAGGTATTTATTATTTTTTTTTCTTCTATTTTGTTGATAAATAAATAAGAGTCCCAAATTAGACATAAGCTCTTTTGGCTCATTTGCTGAAGTTAATATGGTACTAAAGCAACTATTCTTTTTTCCAACTTCTTTATTCGAATTTTAGTCACTTCAGTTCCAAGGAAGGTCTAATAAAGGAGGAATCCGTCTGTTGCTTGCAACAGTAGCCATCTACTTATTATTATTATTCTTACCCCAAGCCAATCCAGAGACGTTACAACAAAGTACCGCATCATATGATAAAATGGAAAGTGTCATGTGAAAGAACATATAAAGATCTTAATCTAAATTTTTTTTCTTGTCGAAAAGTTCACATATGCCCCCGCTAGAGGTCATCAAATGTCAAATCTTTAAAACCTTATAACTCCTAAATTAACCGTGCGATTTGAACGAAATTTGCTTTAAATTGTTCTTTGGGAAATTTGCAAACTTTTATACGCTTACATGCTCCATAAAATATTTACGGTTTTCGCGCTATTAAAAGTTGAAAATGGAATTTTAAATTGGCACAGTGCCAATTTCTACAGTTTTTGAGATTTTGAGTTGAAACTTGGATGGTAGGTTACTTATAGGTAGACATTGATGATGACCTAGTTTGAAGGTCAAAATATGATTCTCAAGGTCACAACAATTTTTTGCCTATAGAACAAAGACTATTTGACCTTGACAGTTCAAACTTCATAAATGCAATTATTGATCCAAGCCCTTTCATCTTGACCTTGACCCAAGGTCAAATTCTCATTCCCAAGGTCATAACAAAATTTTTCCTATAGAACAAAGACCATTTGACATTGAGAGTTCAAACTTTGTTCAAATATTCCTTGCATCAAGACCTTTCACCTTGACCTTGACCCAAGGTCATTTGTTTGATTTCAAGGTCACAACAGACTTTTGTTGATAAAATATTGAGCTTTGAATAGATGAAAAGAAATCTTGATGAGAATAAGCTAAAATGCTTATCTTTCATCCATGACCTAGGTTCAAGGTCAAATAGACTTTTTCAAGGTCATAACAAACATTTACTCTTGTAGAATTGATAAGATTTTGTTCTTAAATATTTATTCTTCACACAAGTAGTACTTCTTATTTGAACTTTACATAGTAAGATAGATAACTCTTTTATTCTTGTTCTCTGTTTCCTTTTTTTTATCTTAGTAACATTACTTGTCTGTACTTTCATGCTGTTGTCATTCTCTATTTATAGAAATTTTCTTATTGCTAATTCATTGTGCAATTCGTTTTGGGATAGTAATTTAAAAGGATTCAAAATGGATATAAGAGATCTAGGAGTTTAAAGCCCTCCTAAACTTGAAAGGTATTTATCATCTTTTCATTATTTTTTGTCGATAAATAGATAAGAGTCCCAAGTTAGACATAAGCTCTGTTGACTCATTTGCTGAAGTGAATAAGGTACTAAAGCAATTATTCTTTTTTCCATCTTCTTTTTTCGGATTTTAACACTTCAGTTCCGAGGAAGGTCTAATAAAGGAGGAATCCGTCTGTTGCTTGCAACAGTAGCCATCTAGTTAAGGATTCCGACTATTCCGTCGGAATCCTTTCTGTTATTGTATTGTCTTTTCTTTATTCTTATTATTATTATTATTATTCTTATTATTATTATTATTCTTACCCCCAGATCGTTCCAGTCACTGTACAAAAAAGTACCACTTCTTATGATAAAACGAAAAGGATCATGTGAAAGAGCATATAAAGATCTTGAGGTAAAAAAGTTTTGTCGTCGAAAAGTTCACATATGCCCCCGCTAGAGGCCATCAAACGTCAACTCTTTAAACACGTATAACTCCTAAACTAACCGTACGATTTGAATGAAATTTGTTTTAAAATGTTCTTTGGGGAATTTGTAAACTTTTATACGCTTACATGCTCGATAAAATATTTACGGTTTTCGCGCTATTCCGAGTTGAAAATGGAACTTTAAATTGGCACAGTGCCAATTTCTACAGTTTTTGAGATTCAGAGTTAAAACTATAGGTTATAGGTAGTCATTTAATGTTGACCTACTTTCAAGGTCAAATTTTGATTTTCAAGGTCACAACAAACTTTTGCCTATTGAACAAAGACTATTTGACCTTCAGAGCTCAAACTTAATACATATTATCGTTGAACCAAGCTTTTTCACCTTGACCTTGACACAAGGTGAAATTCTGATTCTCAAGGTCGCAACATTTTTTTTGCCCATAGAACAAAGACTATTTGACCTTCAGAGTTCAAACTTCATACATAATATCATTAAACTAAACTCTTTCACCTTGACCTTGACCCAAGGTTAAATTTTGATTCTCAAGGTCACAACAAACTTTTGCCCATAGAACAAAGACTATTTGACCTTCAGAGTTCAAACTTCATACATAAAATTATTAAACCAACCTCTTTCACCTTGACCTTGGCCCAAGGTTAAATTTTGATTCTCAAGGTCACAACAAACTTTTGCCCATAGAGCAAAGACTATTAGACCCTCAGAGTTTAAACTTCATACATATGATTGTTCAGTCATTCTCTTTCACACTGACCTTGACCCAAGGTCAAATTATCATTTTCAAGGTCACAGCAATTTGTGCCTACAAAACAAAGACTATTTGTTCTTCAGAGTTCATACTTTACACATATAATGATTGGGCCCAGCTCTCTCACCTTGACCTTTACCCGAGGTCAAATTCTCATTCTCAATGTCACAACAAGCTTTAGTCTATAAAAAAGACTGTTTGACCTTGAGAGTTCAAACTTTACACAAATGTTCCTTGCATCAAACCCTTTCACCATGACCTTGACCCTAGGTCATTTGTTTCATTTCAAGGTCACAAATGACTTTCAGTTGATCAGATATTGAGCTTTGCTCAGATTAAGATCAATCGTGATGAGAATAATCACAATACTTATCTTTCATTTATGACATTGGTTCAAGGCCATATAATTATTCTCAGGGTCATAACAATCATTTACTCTTGTGGAATTCACACTTTTTGCCCTAAACTATTTATTCTTCACACAAGTAGTCCTTCTTATTTCAACTTAACATAGTATAAGAAAGATAACTCTTTTATTCTTGTTCTCTGTTTCTTTTATTTTCTAAGTAGCATAACATACCTGTTCTTTCATGTTGTTGTCATTTTCTATTAATAGAAATTATCTCATTGCAATTTCATCGAGCAATTCTGTTCTGAGAAAGTAATTGTAAAGGATTTTGATATTGATGGAGCATGGAGTTTTCGAAAACATGAAAGGTATTTATCATTTTTTCCCCCTCCATTTTGTAGATAAATAAATAAGAGTCCCAAGTTAGACATAAGCTCTTTTGAGTCATTCGCTGAAGTGAATAAGGTACTAAAGCAACTATTCTTTTTTCCATCTTCTTTATTCGGATTTTAACAATTCAGTTCCGAGGAAGGTCTAATAAAGGAGGAATCCGTCTGTTGCTTGCAACAGTAGCCATCTTGTTAAGGATTCCGACTATTCCGTCGGAATCCTTTCTGTTATTGCAATGTCTTTTCTTTATTCGTATTATTATTCTTATTATTTTTATTCTTACCCCCTCATCATTTACAGTCACTTTATTCAAAGATCTTTTAACACAGAGCAAAATGGATGGTACCATCAGAAAGAACATATCAAAATCTTCCTGAACTATTTTTTGTTTGTCGATAAGTTCACCAATACCCCCGCTGGAGGTCATCAAAGTTCAAATCTTTAAACATTTATAACTCCTAAACTAATCGTACGATTTGAACGAAATTTGTTTTACAATGTTCTTTGGGAAAATTGTAAACTTTTACACGCTTATATGCTCGATAAAATATTAACGGTTTTCGCGGTATTCCGAGTTGAAAATGGAACTTTAAACTGGCACAGTGCCAATTTCTACAGTTTTTGAGATTTTGAGTTGAAACTTTGATAGTAGGTTACTTATAGGTGGTCATTTAATGTTGACCTACTTTAAGGTCAAATTTTCATTCTCAAGGTCACAATAAACTTTTGCCTATAGAACAAAAATTAATTGACCTTCAGAGTTCAAACTTCAACAATATTATCATTAACCAAGCTTTTGCACCTTGACCTTGACCCAAGGTCAAATTTTGATTCTTAAGGTAACAAAAAACTTTTGCCTATAGAACAAAGGCTATTTAACCTTCATAGTTCAAACTTAATACATATCATTGTTCAGTCAAGCTCTTTCACCTTGACCTTGACCCAAGGTCAAATTCTCATTCTCAAGGTCACAACAAACTTTAGTCTATAAAACAAAGATTATTTGACCTTGTGAGTTGAAACATTATCCAAATATAACTTGCATCAAACCCTTTCACCATGACCTTGACTCAAGGTCATTTGTTCGATTTCAAGGTCACAACCGACTTTGGTTGATTAGATATTGAGCTTTCCTCAGATTAAGATCAATCATGAGGAGAATGATCACAATACTTATCTTTCATTTATGACATTGGTTCAAGGTCAAATAATCATTCTCAAGGTCATAACAATCATTTACTCTTGTAGAATTCACACTTTTTGTCCTATACTATTTATTCTTCACACAAGTAGTCCTTCTTGTTTGAACTTAACATAGTATAAGAAAAATAACTCTTTTATTCTTGTTCTCTGTTTCTTTTTATTTTTTCTTAGTAGCATTACATATCTGTATTTTCATGTTGTTGTCATTTTCTATTAATAGAAATTATCTCATTGCAAAATCATTGTGAAATTCTGTTTTGAGAAAGTAATTGTAAAGGATTTTGATATTGATAGAGTATGGAGTTTAAAGCTTTCGTAAACATGAAAGGTACTTTTTTTTTTTGTTTAAATGAATGAATGAATAAGAGTCCTAAGTTAGACATTAGCTCTTTTGACTCATTTGCTGAAGTGAATAAGGAAATGAAGCAACTATTCATTTTTCCATCTTCTTTCTTCGGATTTTAACACTTCTGTTCCGAGGAAGGTCTAATACAGGAGGAATCCTTCTGTTGTTTGCAAGAGTAGCCATCTAGTTAAGGATTCCGACTATTCCGTCGGAATCCTTTCTGTTATTGTATTGTCTTTTCTCTATTCTTATTATTACTCTTATTATTATTATTATTATTATTATTATTATTATTATTATTATTATTATTATTATTACCCCCAAATCGTTCCAGTGACTGTACAAAAAAGTACCACTTCTTATGATAAAACGAATAGGATCATGTGAAAGAGCATATAAAGATCTTGAAATAAAAAAAAATTGTCGTCGAAAAGTTCACATATGCCCCCGCTAGAGGTCATCAAAATTCATATCTTTAAACTCTTATAACTCCTAAACTAACCGTACGATTTGAACGAAATTTGTTTTAAAATGTTCTTTGGGAAATTTGTAAACTTTTATACGATTACATGCTCGATAAAATATTTACGGTTTTCGCGCTATTCCGAACTTAAAATTGGCACAGTGCCAATTTCTACACTTTTTGAGATTTTGAGTTGAAACTTGGATGATAGGTTACTTATAGGTAGTCATTTTATATTGACCTACTCTCAAGGTCAAATTTTCATTCTCAAGGTCACAACAAACTTTTGCCTGTAGAACAAAGACTATTTGACGTTCAGAGTTCAAACTTCATACATAATATCGCTAAACCAAGCTCTTTCACATTGACCTTGACCCAAGGTCAAATTTTGATTCTCAAGGTCACAACAAACTTTTGCCTATAGAACAAAGACTATTAGGCCTGCAGAGTTCAAACTTCATTCATAATATCATTAAACCAAGCTCTTTCACCTTGGCCTTGATCCAAGGTCAAATTTTGATTCTCAAGGTCACAAGAAACTTTTGCTTATAGAACAAGGACTATTAGACATTCAAAGTTCATACTTCATACATAATATCATTAAACCAAGCCCTTTCAGCTTGACCTTGACCCAAGGTCAAATTCTGATTCTCAAGGTCACAACAAACTTTTGCCTATAGAACAAAGACTATTTGACTTTAAGAGTTTAAACTTCATACAAATAATGTTCAATCATGCTCTTTCACTTTGACCTTGACCCAAGGTCAAATTCTCATTCTCAAGGTCACAACAAATTTTTGCCTACAAAACAAAGACTATTTGACCTTCAGTGTTCATACTTAATACATATCATGCTTGGGCCCAGCTCTTTCACCTTGACCTTGACCCAAGGTCAAATTCTGATTTTCAAGGTCACAACAAACTTTAGTCTATAAAACATAGACTGTTTGACCTTGACAGTTTAAACTTTACATAAATATTCCTTTCATCAAACTCTTTCATCATGACCTTGACCCAAGGTCATTTGTTTAATTTAAAGGATACAACTGACTTTGGTTGATTAGATATTGAGCTTTGCTCAGATTAAGATCAATTGTGATGAGAATAATCACAATACTTAGCTTTCATCAATGACATTGATTAAAGGCCAAATAATCATTCTCAAGGTCTTAACAATTATTTACTCTTGTAGAATTTACACTTTTTGTCCTGTACTAGTTATTCTTCACACAAGTAGTCCTCCTTATTTGAACTTAACATAGTATAAGAAAGATAACTCTTTTATTCTTGTTCTCTGTTTCTTTTTTTTTTTTTCTTAGTAGCATTACATATCTGTACTTTCATGTTGTTGTCATTTTCTATTAATAGAAATTAGCTCATTGCAAAATCATTGTGCAATTCTGTTTTGAGAAAGTAATTGTAAAGGATTTGATATCCATAGAGCATGGAGTTTAAAGCTTTCGTAAAGATGAAAAGTACTTAAATTTTTTTTCTTCTATTTTGTTGATAAATAGATAAGAGTCCCAAATTAGACATAAGCTCTTTTGATCCATTTGCTGAAGTGAAAAAGGTACTTAAGCAACTTTTTTTTTTCCATCTTCTTTATTCGGATTTTAACACTTCAGTTCCGAGGAAGGTCTAAGAAAGGAGGAATCCGTGTGTTGCTTGCAACAGTAGCCATCTAGTTCTCATTATTATTCTTATTATTATTATTCTTACCCCCAGATCGTTCCAGAGACTGTACAAAAAAGTGCCACTTCTTATGATAAAACGAAAAGTATCATAAGAAAGAGCATATCAAGATCTTGAGGTGAAAAAAATTTGTTGTCGAAAAAGTCACATATGCCCCCGCTAGAGGTCATCAAAATTCAAATCTTTAAACACTTATAACTCCTAAACTAACAATACGATTTGAACGAAATTTGTTTTAAAATGTTCTTTGGGAAATTTGTAAACTTTTATACGCTTACATGCTCCATAAAATATTTATGGTTTTCGCGCTATAACGTGTTGAAAATGGAACTTTAAATTGGCAAAGTGCCAATTTCTACAGTTTTTGAGATTTTAAGTTGAAACTTTGATATCATGTTACTTATAGGTAGTCATTTAATGTTGACCTACTTTCAAAGTCAAATTTTCATTCTCAAGGTCACAACAAACTTTTGCCTATAGAGCAGAAACTATTTGACCTTCAAGTTCAAACTTCATACATATTATCGTCAAACCAAGCTCTTCCAACTTGACCTTAACCCAAGGTCAAATTTTGATTCTCAAGGTCACAACAAACTTTTGCCTATAGAACAAAGACTATTTGACCTTCAGAGTTCCAACTTCATATATATTATCGTTAAACCAAGTTCTTTCACCTTGACCTTGACCCAAGGTCAATTCTCATTCTCAAGGTCACAGCAAACTTTTGCCTATAGAACAAAGACTATTTGACCTTCAGAGTTCATACTTTATATATATAATGCTTGGGCCCATCCTTTTCCCCTTGACCTTGACCCAAGGTCGAGATCTCATTCTCAAGGTCACAACAAACTCAAGTCTATAAAACAAAGACTGTTTGACCTTGATAATTCAAACTTTACACAAATACTCCTTGCCTGAAACCCTTTCACCACGACCTTGACCCAAGGTCATTTGTTCGATTGCAAGGTCACAACAGTCTTTGGTTGATTAAAGATATTGATCTTTGCTCAGATGAAGATCAATCGTGATGAGAATAATCTCAATACTTATCTTTCATCCATGGCATTGGTTCAAGGTCAAATAATCATTCTCAAGGTCATAACAATCATTTACTCTTGTAGAATTCACACTTTTTGTCCTATACTATTTATTCCTCACACAAGTAGTCCTTCTTGTTTGAACTTAACATAGTATAAGAAAAATAACTCTTTTATTCTTGTTCTCTTTTTTTTTCTTATTAGCATTACATATCAGTAGTTTCATGTTGTTGTCATTTTCTATTAATAGAAATTTTCTCATTGCAAAATCATTGTGCAATTCCTTTTTGAGAAAGTCAATGTTAAGGATTATGTATTGATTGTGCATGGAGTTTAAAGCTTTCGTTAACATGAAAGGTATTTATTATTTTTTTCTTCTATTTTGTTGATAAATAAGTAAGAGTCCCAAATATTGACTCATTTGCTGAGGTGAATAAGGTACCAAAGCAACTATTCTTTTTTCCATCTTCTTTATTCGGATTTCAGCACTTCACTTCCGAGGAAGGTCTAATAAAGGAGGAATCCGTCTGTTGCTTGCAACAGTAGCCATCTAGTTATTATTCTTATTATTATTATTATTATTATTATTATTATTATTATTACCCCCAGATCGTTCCAGTCACTGTACAAAAAAGTACCACTTCTTATGATAAAACGAAAAGTATCATGTGAAAGAGCACATAAAGATCTTGGGGGTAAAAAAAGTTGTCGTCGAAAAGTTCACATATGCCCCCGCTAGAGGTCATCAAAGTTCAATTCTTTAAACTCTTATAACTCCTAAAGTAATCGTACGATTTGAATGAAATTTGTTTTAAAATGTTCTTTGTGAAATTTGTAAACTTTTTTACTCTTACATGCTCCATAAAATATTTACGGTTTTCGCGCTATTCCGAGTTGAAAATGGAACTTTAAATTGGCACAGTGCCAATTTCTACAGTTTTTGAGATTTTGAGTTGAAACTTGGATACTAGGTAACTTATAGGTAGTCATGTAATGTTGACCTACTTTCAAGGTCAAATTTTCATTCTCAAGGTCACAACAAACGTTTGCCTATAGATCAAAGACTATTAGAAATTCAAAATTCAAACTTCATACATAATATCATTAAACCAAGCTCTTTCATCTTGACCTTGACCCAAGGTCAAATTCTGATTCTCAAGGTCACAACAAACTTTTGCCTATAGAACAAAGACTATCTGACCTTCAGAGTTTAAACTTCATACAAATGATTGTTCAGCCATGCTCTTTCACTTTGACCTTGACCCAAGGTCATATTCTCATTCTCAAGGTCACAACAACTTTTTCTTACAAAACAAAGACTATTTGACCTTCAGAGTTCATACTTTATAAATATCATGCTTAGGCCCAGCTCTTTCACCTTGACCTTGACCCAAGGTCAAATTCTGATTTTCAAGGTCAGAACAAACTTTAGTCTATAAAAGAAAGACTGTTTGACCTTGACAGTTTAAACTCTACACAAATATTCCTTGCATCAAACACTTTCATCATGACCTTGACACAAGGTCATTTCTTTGATTTCAAGGTCACAACTGACTTTGGTTGATTAGATATTGAGCTTTGTTTAGATTAACATCAATTGTGATGAGAATTATCACAATACTTAGCTTTCATCCATGACATTGGTTCAAGGTCAAATAATCATTCTCAAGGTCATAACAATCATTTACTCTTGTAGAATATACACTTTTTGTCCTATACTATTTATTCTTCACACAAGTAGTCCTTCTTATTTGAACTAAACATAGTATAAGAAAGATAACTCTTTTATTCTTGTTCTCTGTTTCTTTTTTTTTTCTTAGTAGCATTACATATCTGTACTTTCATGTTGTTGTCATTTTCTATTAATAGAAATTATCTCATTGCAAAATCATTGTGCAATTCTGTTCTGAGAAAGTAATTGTAAAGGATTTGATATCCATAGAGCATGGAGTTTAAAGCTTTCGTAAAGATGAAAGGTACTTAATTTTTTTTTTCTTCTTCTATTTTGTTGATAAATAAATAAGAGTCCCAAATTAGACATAAGCTCTTTTGACCCATTTGCTGAAGTGAATAAGGTTCTTAAGCAACTTTTCTTTTTTTCCATCTTCTTTATTAGGATTTTAACACTTCAGTTCCGAGGAAGGTATAAGAAAGGAGGAATCCGTCTGTTGCTTGCAACAGTAGCCATCTAGTTAGAATGTACTTTTTCAGATGGTTATTTTTTTTCACCGAAAAGTGAATCTTGTTTTACATATTTTTATTTGTGTTGCCTTATCTAGCATGCATATCTGCTATACATGCGTCTCGTTGCCATGGACGTGTTCTCACGGTGTAAATTTCGTTGCTCTCTGTGCATTATATATCGTCTTCGGAAATAATGAACAGAATGATGACCCAACTAGAATTTTTCTTGTTAACTACTTATCAAGTATAGTTTATCTTAAGATATGTTTTGTTTTGGGTCCGCTTTCTGTTCATAGTAAATTTTTGTGGTTTATGATGGAAAATTGCATAAAAATGCCGGAATCGTAGGATGATAAAAGGTTCCGTCATGTATTGCACTAAATATAGTTTCCGATAGCGATCCAGGTTAATGGATTTTTCAACACAAAATCTTCCGAAATAAAATTCCCATGCATAAAGTCTCCAATGAACTACTTTATTTTTGTAAATTTTATTAGGCCGTATAAGGAGTTAGTGACTTTTCTCCTTTGACTTGGTTGCAATTCTGTGGTGTTAACTCTGCAGTATCATGGAAGCGTTTCCTAGAATATATATTAGTGAATTGCTTATAATAATGTTAAGGGGGTCAGCTTATTGCCTCTAACTCCCACGTTTTTCAATCGATCTCTTTAAAATATTCCGAAACACACATTGAGATTTGGTGAGAAACTCTACAAGCAGGTTGTAGGGATTCCAATGGGTACTAATTGTGCGCCTCTTATTGTAGATTTATTTTTATACACGTATGAAAAGGAATGTATCCAAAATCTTCAAAAAACAAAGAAAAAATGATTATGTGAAATGTTTCATTGGTACTTCTAGGTACCTGGATGATATTCTTACTATCGACAATCCTGTTTTTGAGAAATATAAAAATGTTGTTTGATTTTAAATTGTTTTTAAACAAGGCAAACCTTTCAAACACAGTAACACAATTTTTGGACCTAAATATCAAAATTGTTGAATTGAGAGATCCATACAAGTGTGTATGACAAAAGAGATGATTTTGGATTTAACATAGTAAATTTCCCCTGGCTTGACGGTGATGTTCCTAGATTACCGTCCTATGGTATCTATATTTCACAGCTCATCCGGTATGCTAGATCATGTACTGATGTTTTGATTTTCATAGTAGAAATTTACAAATTACCAAGAAACTTTTAGGACAAGGTTTTCGCTTTCATAAACTAGTAAAGACTTTCTGGAAATTTTACAAAAATTATTGTCAACTTCTTCTGAAATTCGGACCAATACAGGCAGCAGAGTATATTACTTTGGGTATTTCACAACCTTCATTTTATGGTGACATTATTAACAAGATAAGAATGATCAAAGATGGACAACATCACTATCGAGAATGCGTCAGAATCATCAAACGCCTTTTATACCGTGGGTATGATCCTAATGTCAACAGACGGACACTAGGCTTGGTACTTGACCAATCTACAGTCTTGTACAAGCGCATTCTTAAAACTTGCACTCTGACTGACTGTGACGACGGGACTCCATGACGAGCCCTGTCCAAACCTCTTTAGAAGAAGACAGGGCCCCGACCACTTGTCCTCTCTGAATGTCAGTCGGACTCCTCGGGTGATAACATAAATGAACTCGCGGCGGCAGAGCACAGATTGTATTACGTACGCCCTCTTTTTATATCCATTTACATATTCATCAGTGTTGCTTGGGCCCCTGCGTTTTGCGGTCTTGTTTATGTGTGTTCATCTGACAGTGAGGAGGTTGTTTTACACCACAATTGTACGTTCTTCGAGACCTCTGGGTAATCGGAAAAGTGGGAGGGTTGTGCGCACGTAATCCAGATTAACCATACCTTCTGCTATTTCCGTGGCAGATGGCCGTCCTAAGTCGGCACCGGTTGCCCATTGGTCTCATTGGTTTATGTGTAGTCCTTTGTGTTTGATGTTTCTGTGTTGTGCGTTGACGTTCCTTGTCCCTTACGCGTCTCTTTGTGCTTGTCTGCTTTGTGTTTTTGCATTGGGTGTTTATGGGTTTTGCTGTGGGTGATACACCCTGGTGTTGTTGGAGATCCCCTCCTTTGTTTTGAATTATGACCAAATTTGTAAATGTCTATCACATTTATATAAACATGCAACTTGTTTGAATTTAATCCAGGAAGAGTTATCGCGCTTTACGGCTGATTGCTCTAAACGCGTCTGATATGTATAGCGTATCAAGATCAGATGACTTTCATACCCGGCAGTTAACGGTACTTACATACCCTGCATGGTTGAATGACACGTTTGTACTTGTCAAAACAACGGTTTGTTAATAGCTATTCTCTGTAAGCATTTGCACTTTTACGAAGGACGCACGGCACGGCATGTCTCAGATTTTGATAAAATTTATACATAAGGTTAGGTCTGAACCAAAAGTATAAAAATGATAAAAACTTTCTTAATATCACATCCGGTTGCCATGGAAACGGACTTTGAATATTGATAAAATGCATTTTAGGCGTTTTTGAAGTCGCACACATCATTAATGCAGTATAATCTAAAACACTAATGAATTATCGTGAAATAGCGGACTGCGTCTCGCCTATATCTGGTCCTCCTAGTGCGGGGTCACCCTCCCATCCAGATCGCTTCCATCGTCGCTTGTTTCAATTAGATCTTTCGAAACATGAAAGAAAAAAATAAAATATACAGGAAATAACCCGTTGCTATGGGAACGATTGTGTAAAATTGTACATAGGCCTAATTTGAGTCCTTGGAAACGGTATCCAAAGTTAAGTAATCTGAACATTTTTAAATCAAAAATACTTAGACTTTGCTTTATCATATGTGTATAAAAGTTGTGTAAGCCTGTTTCGAGAAGCAGCAAAAAATGCTTATTCTTAGATTGTATGGCCGAATTGCCATAGCAACCATTAAGTATTTGAAAGTTTATTATTGTATTTTGATAGAGGCTTACTTGATCTTTATTAATATGAATTTGATCTTTCTGGGATAAAAAATGACTGTTTATAATAATAATAAAAAAAATGATTGTCATGTAACATATATTCCCAATAGCTTTTTTTAATGAACTCACTGTGTTGGACATATTTCAACATTTCTTATCTGTTCATCATGATGCAAAAACCATGAAATAACTCTGAAGTTACAAAATTAGTAATAATATAGACCATAGTTACCGTTGCCAAGGCAACCTATGTACATAGCAATAACTGGGTTTATCTTGAATTTGCTCATTCAATAAAAAAAATTATATTTCCTTATCATATACTCATCAAGAGAGAAGGATTGGAATAATGTCGAAAGGTTCCAACTCTCTACCTTCTTGAAGAAAAATTCCAAGTCAATTTACATGCACCAGACACGTGTTTCGAATATTAAATTCTCATCAGTGATGCTTTCAGCGGCGCCACCATAAATAGTTTCAGTAGCGCCCTCTTTAATTTTTTGAAGTTAGATTTTTACATTTACATTACAGAGAGCGCGCGGCTCCAAATTTCCTGTAGGGTCGATTCAGTAGCATATCCAAATAAAATCTATGTTCAAAATAGCATTGGAGGGATGGTGCTAAGATGTTAAACTCCTTTAATTTCGATGATATTTATCGGTGAAATGGCTAGTATCAGAAATAGCAAAAATATAAATATATTATGTCTCAAAGATAAAAGGCAAAAACAAAGCTTCTTTCAGGTGACAGAGCTGGAAAGAAGTAATAAATACACTTGACCAACATCAGGCCACGGGGAACGATTTTAACTGCTCCATACTGCAACGTGAAATAAGTGTCTATAGTAATAATGTCGAAAGGTTCCAACTCTCTACCTTCTTGAAGAAAAATTCCAAATCAATTTACATGCACCAGACACGTGTTTCGAATATTAAATTCTCATCAGTGAAGCTTTAAGCGGCGCCACCATAAATAGTTTCAGTAGCGCCCTATTTAATTTAAACACAAACAGCATTTTGAAATCAATTTATTAAAATTGGCTAATTATGTTGTCATGGTAACCAGCCTTCTTGACAAAATCAGACACTAACTTGAGCCTATCTAAAACTTTTGGTCCTAATCTTTAGGATGCTAAAATAATCTTCCATAAATGTCGTATATAGACCAAATAATAGAGCTCCAAAGTAGCTCAATCTTGCCAATTTTTCGATTTTAAAGGCCGTTGCCATGGTAACCAGATAAGCTAGAAATAAAATTTTTGTCAAATTTACCTTTTTTTATTGTTTCCTACTTATGTGTGAAATTTAATGAATATCGGAGAGCAATCGAGCCGATATTGTTTAAATGGTTACAGAGAATTGCTTTTTAGTCGGTATAATACTTTTGAAAAATAGATTAGCACATTCAATAGACTTACGAAAATGAAGAAAACAGAACATAACAAAAGTGCATGAATATACGAAATAGTGGTCGAATCGCAGAAACATAAAATATTCAAACCATAGAAATATGTTAGTTCATTATTCCATAGAAATGAAAAATATAATTGAAAAATATATACTATATTCTGTTATCAAAATCTCTTGAAATGTCTAAAACGTGGGTCCTGTAGCATCATATCCCACCCATCATACGTCTTTCAGTAAATGTTTTGGACTAAATAACTCTCACACTCTTTGACCATGTTACTTTGTTTAGATTGAGGATCACTGACGAGGTTTAGTACCCGAAACGTGCATGTCTGGTCCATGCTGCAAATTCATCTGCTCTCAAATGATGCTATTGAATTTGAAGACGTTTAACATTTTCTGTACTACTCTAGTTACTCTATACACCACATCTAAACTTGCCATCATTTAGTCCGTCAGCTGAAAATAGCGATTTCCAAACAAAAAAGGAAGCAAAAAGTCATTTAGAAAATATATATATATATACCATCAGATTCTTCAAATTGTACTCTATATAAATTGAGGCGGGAAAATATAAGGAAAAAATATTTTATTTGATAATTCGCCTATCGCCAATTCCCAGATAAGCTCCGCCCATATTACCAAATACGCTGGCTCCCGCTAGCTCAGACAAAAACCAGCTAAGGCGGATGTAAACAGTACATGTTCTATAGGAAAATCGGCAACAAAATATGCCATTTCAACCGATTTTCGTAATCATTTTTCCATGAAATATATTATGTGTAATGTACTTTATCTCTAAAATCAACATAATAAGAGAATAATATATTTGTGAAAGTTATTTCGAGGTCGTTGTTTCATTGTTTCAGGATGCGAAATGAAAAGTCGGGTCGGGTAGGGGTTAAATATGAAACACCGTCGGCGGGTACAACCCGGGGGGGGGGGGGGGTGTGAGCATTTTATTTTTATAACACGTGAATATATATTATTACGATAATTGATTTTATTGATTTTTTTTGGGGGGGGGAGGAGGTCATTTATGATATTTGATATTTTTTTAACTAAGATTTAAATTGCGAGTGTAATAAGCCTGACAATTTAGGAAATTAATGCATAAGTGTATACGATCACTGATAACATAAAATCAATATTTTATTTTTTCATTTAAAAGAAAAGAATAAGAAGAAAAACGGGAACGATGCGAACCGGGTTTTTTTTTTTAATATTCATTTTTTTTCTAAATTTCTAGGGAATGACATGTTCAAATATTTTTGAATTTAAAACCGTAGCTTTTTTCTTTACTTCTAGGCCTTCATTTCTTTTTTTATTCCCTTTGCCTTAACATCATTGTGTGCTTATGCTATCATTGATCTTTTCAGGGTACAACCAAAGGAGTGGGGGGCAACCCTCTATCCATCTAGCTGGATTCTCCTATATGGGCTTTATGCTATTTTTGATTTTTTGATTTTACAACAAAAGTACTTAAGAATAACAGTATGAAATGAATTAATGTCAAGATAATATGAATATGATTTCATCTTAGGCAAATCAAATGGTAACATTCATTCAAAAACGCCCCCCCCCCCCTCTTTTGCCTATTCTTTACTCTTTCGCCGGCAAGATCGACTTTTATACAGCTTGTAATGGGTTTAAATTTGGGTATTCATGTATATTTGAACTTCTCAAAATCGGTTTTTGTAATTTTTATGAGATGCGCATATAATATATTTGAACTTTCTGTATACGCAAATTATGTATTTCGTGTTATCCGTTGATGACGGTGCCGATTTTTGTCTATTTTAAACACTTTTTATGTACATTTTGTATTTGATCTGAGAAAAAATTACCCCGATATCTGTCATCATCACTACTACTTGTACTATGTACACATCTTTCAACCATTTTAATAAATCAAGACAATGATGAAAATCTATGTGCTAAATGCTCATGTTATCTTACATTTCTATACTAAAGTTATGAGGATAACGCGTTAGTTTGTCTGAGCTCCCAGCACGTGCAGGGCAGAGGCTATTATTAGCGTGCCTGTAACGATATGAGATAATATCATTGGTATTGCGGCAGCAGGGGGAGGAGTTGGCGATAGGTCAATTCTGTCTCTAAAGATAAACATGAACGTCTTTTTCGCTATTTCTATAAAGGAATATATATGATACATATTATACCATTGGAAAGAGGACAAAAATATCAGGATTGAGGCGGGAACATGTTGAAAAATAAAAGGTAATTTATTTATTGGTTTTTATTTAACGGTTTCTCTATAAACGCTTATATATGCTTATATGAGCGAGCGCTGGGTATTACAGAAAATGGCATTCTTTTATGGCTTAACTTCAATAGATTTTAGATAGATACATGTGCAAAGATTTCATCTAACTATGCTGCTGAATCGATAAAAGGAATAATAATGATAATAAACATCAAAGAAGTACCCAACAGTTATTCAGTCTCAAAGTCGAGAAGGCAAGACCAACTCGTGAGAATTCCAATCGGAACGGCCGCGAACCCCGGAATGAACAACATTCCGAAGTGAGACCAGGTGCCCCGGGGAGAGTCAGCGTCTCCTGATTGCAATCAACACTCGTCGCAACAGCTCTATGAAAACCTGTCAAATTCGGTGATTGTCTCGATGTACATTTTGATGTACAGATCAGGTAAGTATGTCTTGTATGGTGATGACTACAGCCATTCAATCACAATGTAGAATGTCATTAATCATCCTGGAAATAGGATTTAATATGCTTTTATTGTATCCCCGTAGCGACCGAAGAACTTCCTTAATGGTGATTTCAGCCGTAGTGTGATATACCCCTGTAAAACGTCTGGCTCTAACGATAAAATTTTCATATTTGAAGCATGCCTGGCGTACCGTCTCAGCTGAGAATCAAAAACGCAATAAGCAGGAGAAAACGGAATATTGCTACTCATGAAAGGGAAGTTAGTTATGTGGATGCTGAAATCGTCATTCTTGTCATACAGTGAGGTGTTCAAATGGAAGTGATTCGCAAGTGACAAGTATTCGGAATACCGAATAAGTTGTCTGTATTGCCTTGATTTACAAAAGATGCCTTGTTTGGTGGTGCTGACAGCCATTCCAAATAATAAAAATAGCAATCCAAGGAATGCTTGTGTCGCCTGCGAAGCAGATTTTTTTTTTAATTGAAAGTAGGTAAAATATCAAGGGCAAGGTCACTAAGTCAAAAATTATAGAATGTTTAGAAAGGTCTTTTCATAAGGAATACAAGTGTGAATTATCAAAACCCCATCACTTACCAATCGAAAGATATAGCCAATCTAAGACTTTTATAAAAGCAGGTCAAATATCTAGGTCAAGGTCATGAGATCAAAAGTTATGATATGCGTAGAAAGGCCTTGTCACAAGGAATACACATATGAAATATCAAAGCCCTATCACTAACCAATCAAAAGATATGGCAAATCTTATTTTTTGAAAAGTAGGTCAAATATCTAGGTAAAGGTCACGAGGTCAACAATTATGGTATGCGTAGAAAGGGGATTTCTTTTATAGTATGTCAAATATCTAGGTCAAGAGGTCAAAATTTTGGTATCTGTAGAAAGGTCTTGTCACAAGGTATACACAACAGAAATATCAAAGCACTATGAATTACCAATCAAAAGATATAGCCAATCTTTGATTTTTTGAAAAGTAGGTCAAATATCTAGATCAAGGTCATGAGGTCAAAAATTATTGTATGTGTAGAAAAGGCTCGTCACAAGGAATACACATGTGAAATATTAAAGCCCTATCACTTACCAATCAAAAGATATAGCCAATCTTAGATTTTATGAAAAGTAGGTCAAATATCTAGGTCAAGGTCACGAGGTCAAAAATTATGGTGTGCATAGAAAGGTCTTGTCACAAAGATTACACATGTGAAATATCAAAGCCCTATCACTTACCAATCAGGAGATATAGCCAATCTTAGGTTTTTTGAAAAAGTAAGTCAAATATGTAGGTCAAGGTCACGAGGTCAAAAATTATGATATGTGTTGAAAGGTCTTGTCACAAGGAATACACATGTGAAATATCAAAGCCCTATCACTTACCAATCAAAAGATATAGCCAACCTTAGATTTTGGGAAAAGTAGGTCAAATATCTAGGTCAAGGTCACGATGTCAAAAATTATGATATGTGTAGAAAGGTCTTGTCACAAGGAATACACATGTGAAATATCAAAGCCCTATCACTTACCAATCAAAAGTTATGGGGTGTGACACCCAAGTGTGACAGACAGACGGACAGACGGACGGACGGACAGACGGACAACGGACAAAGTGATCCCTAAGTGTCGCAGTGCTTCGCAAGCGACACAAAAATTGTAAACTATTTCCATGAACAAGTAGCTGACATGCAAGCCGTCTGGCTATAATGAGGAAACCTTCATATTTTGAACATGCCCTGTTACGTAACTACTAGTATTACTTAAGGAACAAAAACGCCATAAGCAGGAGAAGACTGAATGTTGCTTCTCATGATAGCACAGTTAGTAATGTGGGGATTGAAAGGTTATTCTTTTTCATTCATCTTTCCTTACCTCAACAATTTTGCTTTTATCATTTTCATCATCATGGTCTTCTGGGAGGTTTTCAATCACTTTCTTCTCACTTTCTTCTTCTGCTTCATCATTCTTGTCTTCTGGGACGTCTTCCATCATTTTCGTCTCACTTATATCTTCCGCTTCTGTTTCATCATCATTGCATTCTGGGAGGTCTTCCATTATTTTGTTCTCACTTTCATCTTCTGCTTCAGGTATATTTTCCCATTCACTTTCCTCATCACTTGTACCCTTATCCTGATTGATTAAAATAATATTTATTTTATTTTCTACACTAACGATTCTTCCAAGGTATTAATTTAGGCTGTAGCAAATAAAGCTTATCCGAGGAGCAGTAACTGTTGTATAATCCACTTGTTGCACGGTAATTGTTAAGCCATTAAATAATTATCATCGTTATTTGAGTAATTATCAGTCGCCATTCCAAGAAGGAGGAAACTACTCATAGGCATGGTTTCAGAATTTAACGTATCTTAAAAGTTCACTTCAAAGAGAATTATTGGAAGGAAATTAAAAGAATTTGATCCAGTATTTGATAAAGTTTAAAAATAGATTTTTCAAACTAAATACAGATTGCATAGGAAGGGGATTTTAGGAGTTGCGGTTTAGGATTCCCCTGACGGTGCATATTCAAATCTACGGGATTAGTTCGCTATTAATAATTTGTATATCTTTGTTTCTCTTCACAACTATTCAACGGTACCGGTCAGTACATTATTCAATGGAAATCTTAGAGTTTTATCTGGTTTCGTTCGTAGCTTATCCTATGAAGATTGAAACATTTTTTAAAAAGTGCAGATCTAGAGCGGACAGGGAGTCAGGATTAATCCCCCATCCACATTCCCCACCCCCTGGAATTTTGAAAAAAAAAATCATGATTTCTCGTTTCCCCTCATTATCTTTGAAAATCATAAGCTGAACCCCTTTCACTAACGGGATGGATCCGCCTCCAGGGAAAAATCTAGATTCGCCCGTGACATAAAAAATCGTAGTTCAAACCTCAAATCGCGGGATTTTTTCTAATTTTATTCCTATGATGAAATGCGATTCAAGTGGCTGTTCTTAATCATGCAAAAGGTGGGAACATTCGTTTCCTATTTTTGCTCCATGCTGTATTTTCAAAACGGGAGGCAATGAACATCAGCTCAGTTAAGGCCAGTTAACGGCTCAGTTGATCATTCAATGATTAGTTCAATCATTTTCACAATGTAAAATATTTCACCGTCTGTAAAGGTGTTAATTACCGTCTACAACGTAGGCCGTGCAACAATTAAATGTTATTCGGACTTTTTTCATGAAAGAAGGGGGCTAGAGAGGAAGCGAAAACATCACAGTTTCATTTTTTGTTAATATTTAACGCCTTCAAATTGAATAGCATCATTTAAGCACAGATAAATTGGCAGCATGGACCAGATGCTAATATTTGCGATGTTCGGCCGAGTGAAATACAACTTTAATATTTTTTAATAAAACAATTTTCTTCTACCTTTTTAGAAATTTCGTTAATGTTGACAATGATACAATGGGGGTACCATGTAAAAGCTTTGATAGACCTCTACAACGTATTATTACTGATACTCTTATTAAGTATCTTCTCATGTACCATGTGCTGTTAATTGAGCATTAAGACAAAGTCAAAAATAACAACACAAAGTACATTCAATTGTTTTTATGTTACTTGATTGAGTATTGAAATACGAAGTATCTACGAGGCTGATTGAATTGTTGTGAGCCTCGTATTTAAAGATTTGAATTTTATCAGACATTTTGTATTATTTTTCTACATAATCTCCTTCTGTATCTATACACTTTTGCAACCGGCTTTTAAGGACCTCAATACCACTTTTAAAGAACTCCTTATCTTGACTGAAAAGCCATCCACTGCAAGTATGACGTCATCACCGGACTGAAAGTTGGTGCTAGAAATAAATGCTTTTAGTTTTGGGAATAGATGAAAGTCTGATGGATCAGGATCTGGTGTATAAGGCGGATGCTCAATCAAATTAAATCCACAATCATGAATGGCAGCCATGGCATTGACAGACTTGTAAACAGGAGCATTGTCCTGGTGGAACAATACAGCTTTAACTAGTGAAAATTCACAAAAGAAGAAAACCAAATATTAGATACATAGACGGCTTTTAAGAAATACTTCTTATGTTTTATTTATAAACATTTTTCCCAAAAGGCTGCCTTATGCAGGACCTAAAACCCAATATTTTCTTTACCGAAACCGAATACTGGAATAATGGAAAGGATAGTTTATACAGAGGATTTTCGAAAATTAAGATGAATTAATGAGTCGACAAAGAAAATTTTCTCAATGGGGCAAGTATCAATATAAATCACAAGCTCAACACTGCGAAACAGAATAGATATAAGACGAAAAATTATTGGCGCTGCAGTAATTACTGCGTAAAACACAAGTTTTGTATACGGAAAACGGAACAGACAGACGAAGACAACGAGAACATTGTAATATATTATTTTCAGTTTTGACTTTCTGCAGTAACATGCATTCTGCCGGGGGCTTGTTTTATTTTTAGATTGATAGAATGTGGAGATTTTTCATTAATACATGAATAGTGTTGGCGTTATCCTTGAAATATATAATTGTTATGTTCCCGTTGTGTCCGTCTGTTTTCAGTTCATTCTATCATTCTGATACTTCTTTATCTCATTTGTGCCACACTTATGCCCTTTGCCGTGTGGAGCTTGTTCCCCACGAGGGGTTTGGCAGTAAGAGTTTTAAATGTTTTCCCTGATATGGATGCCATAGCCCTTTCAACAAATGTATAAAGACATAACCTCAGACAGTGCATATTTTGCAGATATGGTTTTCATTTCCGTGCGTGAACATCAACAGCGGATGCGGTTAGCCAAACAGGGGATGCTTAATCCCACCTCTAGCTTGCTAAGGGTCCGTCGATGCTCAAATTGGTGCTCTATTGTGAGTGCTGTTAAAATGGCCTCAGAATCTTCTTTACCTCATTTGTGTTATTCGATTTGATCGCAATAACTTTATCATGTTACGAATCCCATCCTTATCTCTGAAAATACATTATGACTTCTTAAAATCAAATGAGTCAAAGAACATCCTGACGAAAATCTCAACATTTCGCCTATTGCCAACTACTCTCCCTGCTGCCGCAGTACCAATGATATTATACGTTATAACGGTTCCAGACAGGTAAATAATGCTTTTTGAACATGTCATTTTAGACTACTCATTCCCTAAAAAAAATCCGGATCGCACCGCTCCATGATTTAAAAAGAAAATTTTTATGATCTTATGTTGTCATTGATTCTCTCGAAAGAATTGTATATACTTCATTTCTTAAATGTTCATGCTTATTGCACTCGCAATTTTAATCTAAATATCAAATACATATTATAAATGCCCCACCTCCTCCAAAAAAGAAATAAAATCAGATCATTTGCTTTATAATATATATTCATGTAATCCTCAAGCCCCCTTTGAAAAATATTTACACTCGCTCTCGGTGTTTTATATTTACCCCCCTCCCCGACTTTTTATTTCGCATCCTGAAACGAATGAACAATGTAAATTGTGTTGGACCCCTCGAAATAACTTTACAAAAATATCATACTCTTGCTGTCTTGAGTTTAGACATATAATCAATAACACATAATGTATCAAAGAAAAATCATGACGAAAATCGGGTAAAATGGCATATAGTGTTGTTGATTTTCCCATAGAAAACAATGGAGGGGATCTCCAACAACACCAGGTTACAGCACCCAAAGCAAAACCCCAAAACACTCAATGCAAAAACACGAAGCAGACACGCACAGAAAGAGACGCAAAAGGGACAAGGAACGTCAACGCACAACACAAACATCAAACACAAAGGACTACACATAAACCTACGAGACCAATGGCCAACCAGTGCCAACTTAGGACGGCCATCTGCCACGGAAATAGCAGAAGAACATGCACTGTTTACATGAGCCATAGCTTTGATTGAGATTGCGGGATGCAGCGTATTTTGTAATATGGGCGAAGCTTATCTGGGAATTGGCGATATGCGAATGGAAGAAATTACAACAATCTAGCCTTGATTTATTGTCCAGTAATTCTCCGAGTCGGATGAACCAATCAAATTATCACGAAGCAGCGGAGATTGGAGATTTTACAACAGGCGAGTTCTAAAGCGGCGGAGAATGGGCGGAGCTTAGCGGACTGAAAGTTTGTTGGAGATTCTAAACCAGGCAAGCTCTAACGTACGTATAGGTAGAAAAGCTAATGTCATAATATATTTGTAATCTATCGAAGAGATGCGACTGTGCGACTACGCCTATGTACAAAAAAAATTGATTTATGCATGACATGCCCAAATTTAGGATAGATATAGGATATTCTGAACACTGAGTGACTATCACCTGATTAAGAAACTTTAGTGGCATTGCATCTGTATATGTTCATACAACAAGGACTATAGTTGGACTCAAAGTAGTTGTTCAGTAGTAATTACTGTTGTCTAGTACAATGACCTATATTTTTATTACGGAAACAAGAGCTCCAGGGGGCTCAACGCTCACGTGATACCCATGCACTCTCTTAACCTACTAATGTTGCATTATGATAGTGTCAGTGCCAGAGTTTGAACCAACAACCCTGGGACTATATACTTGTACACATAAATCATTTTTAAAATTCAAAAAATAAAAAATATATATACAGTGTATATATATAAAATTTAGGTATGAAATATATATCACAGCAATAAGAGACTTCAGTATGTCAAATACACAGTGAAAGAGTGTGCAGAACGAAAAAGAAAATGAAAATGGAAGAAAACAATTTTTTAGTCAAAAATCAAATTAAAGGTATACAGATGATTTAAAAGCGCATGAAAAGATGACAAAATTGGAAAAAAAAATGAAAAAGGAAGAAAAACATTGCGGTGCAGGTGCCGGGACTTGGTCCCAAAATCCTTGTCCATTTGCACAGTAAACATATCTATTCATATCTTTACAAAATCATAAGAATTCCAAAAAGATTATAGCATGTAATGTATATCAAAGCAATTAGTAACTTAAATATGACAAACATGCACTAAATGAGGGCACAAAACCACACATTTATAGAATTATTCAAAGAAACAATTAAAAAATGAGCATTTCTGACAAAGTCTAAAAAGACTTCAAAAACGCTGTCAAAAATTTAACTTCGGACTGGAACCAAATACAACAACACTTGTTAAGACATCATTCTAGATCTTCCAGATGCTTCCGGATTGTCGATATGTGCTAGTTCTGAAGAAGAAGTATGTCAAAGGAGGGTAACCCTGTGACATACTTTTGCCTTTTGTGGCGCCATCTTTTGACGGATCCGGACGAAAAACAACAACACTTGTAGGGGACCTTGAGTTTTTCATTCCTACCAAGTTTCATCAAAATCCCATTGGTGGTTCTTGAGAAGAAGTCAAAATGTGGAAAGGTTTGCAACGGACGGACGACGGACGCCACGCTATGACAATAGCTCACTTGAACTTCGCTCAGGTGAGCTTAAAAAGGAATTCTTTAAAAAGAAATTCGTTAGCTTACGACATCATCAATTCTTATCAAGGAAAAAAAATTCGTAGCTGATTTTTAGATCTTTTACTTAGACTTAACGTCTGTCGCATGAAAACTAATTTTTCTTTGTAACCAATCTTAATCATAAAATAAAAAATACTGTATGTACATGATGTAATAGGTAGGGTAGACTTATTTTAAAAACATATACCAAAGTGCATATGAAAACAAGTACTATTATTTCGAATCACCATAAAAAATACCGATTGAGGTAAAATAGAAGATTACTATTTAAAAGGAATCTTCTGATCCGAGTTTTGCCCAACGATGATTTCTCTTTATTGACGATTTGAACTTTTATTTTATTTTCCAAATCGATTCTACTTGGTATAAAGAATATTTCTATACCTCAAAAATGTTTAACTCGATGATTGCAGCAATGGAACATGTACAATAAAATAATGGAGGCATTTCTCACCGTCCCATGGTTCCTATGATTAAAATGAAATTTGCTAAAAGATATTTTGACTCTGAAAAATGATGAAAAACAAAACCACTTCAAAGGTAGATTATCGATAATTATCCACGAGTAAAGAAGTTGTTACCGATATATCTTGGCTTGGCAATTCCTCTAGTTTGACTTTCTTCTCATAAGCATTTTCGACTATTTCTTCTTTGTGTTCAATGGTACCACAAGGAAAGTTATCTGGCAATGATTTTTCAGTTACAGGTTCAAATCCATGTTTTATATCCGTCGTTGATTCCATAACCTACAATTTCAATGACATACTGTTTAAAATGGCATTATGATATACATAATTTCATACATGAATTTACTTTTTACATCTCTAGAATACGGGCAAAATTTCTGCTCCGTTGATACTGTTTTCTAAAGAAGGCAGTTAAATACAGGGATCCTACGTAATTTAAAACGTAGGTATGAATTATAATGCACTTTAAAAACTGACTGAACCGAGCTCATGAACAATCAATAAGAAGAATCATTCAATTGTACTTTTGGACAACGTATCAGGACCAAACCATCTCAGTAAAAGATACACAGAACAGCTGAATCTATTTTAGAATTGAATGTTAAAGGTACAAAACGTCTCGTCAAGATCAAACCATAAATTAATTATTTTTTATCAAAATTTTAACGCAGACAAGACTATCATGCTTAGAAATTAGAAACTGGCTGGTTACAATAGTCACATATGCCCTCACTACCGAGCTATGATCAATTATTGCTTATAAAATGGGTACCCTAATATAACCTACTTTTCTCCGTAGAAGACCGATTGCAACACGTGTAAGCACTTATTTGCATAAGGCTAGTACTGTTTCAAAACAAAAAACATGGCTGACGGATAACACGTGGGACGAAAATGAATCGACAATCGATGTTATCAAAATCTGAAAAGAGAAATGTAATGAGCAAATAGTATTGGCTTAATTTGGTATTGGAAAGGTATAAAGACCTAGCTTAGAGGACGACCGTGAAATTAAAACTCTGACAAGTCTGAGGGAAAATTAGCTAAAGGGATCTACAGTGTACATGTTCATGTATAGTGCTCGTTTATTTTTATCTATGAGAAGTATATATATAAATGAGTTAAAGAATATCCTGACGATAATCTCAACAGCACTCACTCATAAGTTTGACGTGTATATTATATATATATCCATAGTAATTTTGGTATGGGTATATATAATATATATATTCAGTCTAAATCAAATATTAAGTAACGAACAAAAAATCATAACTAAATAAAGGTTAATTTTCATTCAGGATTTGGAAAACAAACGCACATGTGTATAGCAGACTACACCTGCCTCCCATTCAAGCCGTCATACACTGTTACACATTGGTAGTCATTTGAAAGTGTTCTATTATCCACGTTCAAAATGGTGATTTGAAGGGAACATGATATCTATACATGATATCAACCTTGTATTTGCAATAAATGAAATATTAGTGAGCTAGTTTTTAGAGAGAATTTCAAAAAGACTGTATACGTGGTTTATTACATGTTTCGTAGGTAATCCCACGATGTGAAGTTCATTCAAGCAATGTGCTGATCGTGGTAGCGTGTTTACGTTGACCTTGGTAAACGTGACATATTTCTACATACTGTATATGCAAATAACAATTTCCGAATTTTACCGAAATCTTGTGTACCAGAAATTAAAAACGTCTATAACACAAAAATGTGAGAGATAGTTTATGTAAGTAATATATAGATGTTCAAATGGTAGTAATTAAAAGCTATTTTCGGTAAAACTTCATTATTGACATTTAAATCCCTGTTAGACTATTTGTACCTTTAAAATTTTACAGTTTATTCTAGTGTGAATAATACGGATGTCTACAACTCTATACCTTCTTGGAGACAATTTATAACCAACTTACATGCAACAGACACGTGTTTCGAATATTAAATTCTCATCATTGATGCTTCCAGCCAAAGTGCTTTTAATGCGCCACCCAAATTCATTTCAATAGTTCCCTCTGCTTCTGTGTTTAGAATTGAATGCATTTACTTTACAGAGACTGCACGGCTCTAAATTTCCTGTAGGGTCGATTCAGTAGCTTATCCAAATAGATAAAATCTATGTTCAAAATAGCATTGGAGTTATGGTGCTAGGATGTTAATCTCCTTCCTTGATATTTTTCGATGAAATTGCAAGTTTCCGAAATAGCAAAAAATATATTTGATGTCAAATTGATAGAGGGCCAAAACAGTGCTTCTTTCAGGCGACAGAGCTGGAAAGAAGTAAATAATACACCTAAGAAAAATCAAGTCACGGGGAACGATTGTAACTGCTTCACAATGCAACAATAAATAAGTGTTTATATTAATAATACGGGTGTTCCAACTCTATACCTTCTTGAAAAAATTTTCAAACGAATTTTCAAAAACCAGACAGTGTTTCGAATATTGAATTCTCATCAGTGATGCTTCTAGCCAAAATGCTTTTCATGCGTCACCCAAATTCATTTCACTAGTGCCCTCTGGTTTTATTTTTAGAATTAAAATTTTTGCATTTACTTTACAGAGACTGCATGGCTCTAAATTTCCTGTCGGGACAATTCAGTAGCATATCCAAATAAATAAAATCTATGTTCAAAATATCATTGGGGTGATGGTGCTAGGATGTTAATCTCCTTAAATTTCGATTATATTTTTCTATGAAATTGCAAAGAGGGGAGGAGATCTCCAACAAGACCCCGTTGCAGCATCAACAGCAAAACACCAAAACACCAGATGCAAAAACACAAAAGACGAGTACAGCACGAGACGGAAAAGAGACACACAACATGTAAACATCAAACACAAAAGACTACACATAAACCGACGAATCCAATGGGCAACCGATGCCGACTTTGGACGGCCGTTTTTCACGCAAGTAGCAAATGGTGTGGTTATCCTGGATTACGTGCGCACAACCATCTCACTTCTCCAGTTACCCAGAGGTCTCGAAGAACGTACAATTGTGGTGTAAAACAACCTCCTCACTGTCAGATGACCTCACACAAACAAGACCGCGAAACGTAGAGGCCCCAGAAGCACAGATGAATATGTAAATGGATATAAAAATAGGGCATGCGTAACACAGTCCGTGCTCTGCCGGCTGTAGCGAGCTCATGTATGTAATGACCCGAGGAGTCCGACTGACATTCATAGAGGACAGGTGGTCGGGGCCCTGTCTTCTTTAAAGGGGTTTGGACAGGGCCCGTCCTGGAGTCCCGTCGTCACAGTCAGCAGAGTGCAAGTTTCAAGGATGCGCTTGTACAAGACTGTAGATTGGTCAAGTACCAAGCCTAGTGTCCGTCTGGTGACATTAGGATCATATACACGGTATAAAAGGCGTTTGATGATTCTGACGCATTTTCGATGGTTATACTGCCTACCTTTGATCCTTCTAATTTTGTTTATCATATCACAATAAAAGACAGGTTGTGTAATACCCAAAGTATGTACTCTGTTGCGTGTATAGATCCGAATTTTAAAAGAAGTTGACTGTAATTTTTGTAAAATTTCCAGAAAGTCTTAACTAGTTTATGAAAGCGGAAACCTTGACCTCAAAGTTTTTTGATAATTTGTAAATTTCTACTATGAAAATCCAAAATATCAGTACATGCTCTAGGGTAACGAATGAGCTGTGATATGTAATGCCGTATGACGGTAATCTTGGAACATCACCGTCAAGCCAGGGGAAATGTTGAATCCCAAATCATCCCTTTTGTCATAAACACTTATGAATCTTTCCGTTTACAATTTTGATATTTAGGTCCAAAAACGGTGTTTCTGTATTTGTAACGTTTACTTGTTAAGTGTTAATTCTTGTGGATAGATTTCATTCTTATACAATTCAAAAGCAGGATTGTCAAGGGTTAGAATATCATCCAGATACCAAGAAGTATTATTGAAACATTTCAGAATATCAAATTTTCTTTGCTTTTGAAGATGTTGGATAAATTCTTTTTCATAAGTGTATAAAAATAAATCTGCAACAAGAGGCGCACAGTTAGTACCCATAGGAATTCCTACAACCTGCTTGTTTAGATCCTCACCAAATCTAGCAAAAGATTTGTATGATTTGTAGTCTGTCGTTGAAAAGAAAGCCTTCGATTCAGATGTACAAATGTAAGATTTCCGCTCTCGATCAAAACACCATTTAATGAGATTTAATAATCAATCATTCATTTTGTCATGAGGAAGTGTGGTGTACATATTAGAGAAGTCGTATGAAGAAATCGTATTGGCTTGGAAATTTCCAAATTTCATTTTGTCAATCACATCCCCTGAATTCTTAATATACCAAAATAAATTTACATCGTTCCTGTTTAGAACCGTTTCACAATATCTAGTTATGTGTTCTTTAATAGCAGTAAGTGCTGACGTCAGATTTCTAGAAAATTGTAGTGGAGCAGTTACTAGAATTAGCAATAAATCGAAATTTGTAAGGAGACTTGTGCAGTTTCGGTATGCAATATAGTGTTGGGAGATCCAATTTAGAAATAGAGATATTGAATGAAGGCAGTTCACTGTTATGCTTGCTTAAAATGTTAGATGCACTTTCATTGCTTTTGTGTTAGTAGACGAAAGTTCCGAAACCAAAGTTGAAATGTAGTAACGTTTTCAAATGATAATGGTGTTGTTAGCTGCTTTATCAGCTGGTGCAAAGACATATTTTTCATGTAATTTACTTTGGATTTGAAATATCTTTCTGATTTGGAATGCGGATTTTGAAAAAGATGAGGGTTTTTATGGAAGTTATATCTTCGAATATCCTTTATATCTAAAATGAGGTTTTTCCAGTCATTCAGAGCATGCGGTTCGACTCCTTCTGATTTACACCATCTTTTCGTATAATTATCTAAGGCTTCCGTAAGCACCTCACGGCATTTGACAAAATCTATCTTGGATGGGATTCTATACTAAGGTCCTTTTTTAAGAAGACCACGGAGCTGTCTGTCTTGGATAATTGAAAAGTCACAAGTAACAACATGGCCAGCTGGTTTGTAGAGATATTTAGAAGTTGCACATTCTCAAGAAGCAGGACACGATTCAAGTATGTCAGGATCCGATGTAGCTTTATTATAGTTAAAAATAAAGTTTCGAATAAGTTTCTTGTACTTATAACAGATAAGAGGTGGCTCTAAATTTTCAAAATATTGAGGAATGGTACTTTGTACGCGATGATCCCGAAAAATATTAGAGATGTTTAGAAGATCAAAACCTTTGTTAATAAACGGGATCTTTATGAACCGTCTTTTAGGGGAGGTGTTTTTCACAATAGGATAAAGTTTATACTGTACGAATGAGACAATGATACTAAGTCTGAATCAGTCAGTGTTTCGTAAGAATGCAACCTCTGCTTCATCCAAGATAAATCTCAAGTACGTATACATAAGTGGTATTGACGACAGAGCATGTGAACAGCTCATGTCTGCCGCCATTGCGTGCTATAGTAAGTAAATCGTTGAGAGAGCGGTATATTCTGGATCGTATCTTTTTTGTCTGTTTCGTCTTTTCCCGTGCGACCTATATTTCCGTTTAGTGTTTGGGCGAATTGAAAAGATGTTGATATTGGTAGAAGCTGAGGAAGTGGTTCCTTGTCCATAGATTAGATCGTTTAAACCAAGAGGGTACGCATTCTGAAGTTTGGTGATCCAGGCAAGTTCAGCTTGTAGTCGGCGTTTTTCAATTTCGGTCTTACTTTCATTTTAACGTTTTGGAAAAGTCTGAACTGGGGTAATGGTGATATCCGAAATATAATGATTATATTTAACAAAGTGATTATAAAGAGAGTTTCTGTGTTTTTGTTGACGTGAGATTCTGATCTTATTAGAAAGGATCATAAAACGAGATTGAAAGGTTGGCTTGTCTCACCTACATATTATGCGCCACATCCCCTGGCATTTCAAGTCATAACGTAAATAAGATCTTGAAACGATCAATCGATGTCTTGGTCTACCTCGATTTTGAATTTCTGCCCATTTATACTAAATGTTATTGTGGAGTCTCATTTGATGAGATGACACAAAGATCATCTTCTACTATTGCACTTTGAAATAATTGAGAATCCTCTGTGTCTGTTGTTGAATGTAGAGCCTGCGGATGGAGTAAATACGACTGTGGGGTCTAATTTTGAGAGATGAAAAGAGTACTTTTGGTGAGGAAAAAAGTTTTTTACTGTTGAATGTCGATGATGGTAAAGTGACTGTTGTGACAGAGGGTAATCTCAAGGGGGTTAGTTTAATACGAGGCGACCTTAAAAATGCCATAATGCGATAATTGAAGAAAAATGAATTAGAGTCCTACATTGAAGACACTACACCAAAGAAAAGTTGGAGAACACAATGAAAATAAAACACTTCAAACATCGGGTCGCGGGGAAATGCTTTACCAACTCCACACTGCAACGCGAAATAAGTGTAGATATAAAAGAAGAGAGGAGATCTCCAACAGGACCCCGTTGCAAGTTTCCGAAATAGCAAAAAATATAGTTGATGTCAAATTGATAGAAGACCAAAACAAAGCTCTTTTCAGGCGAAAGAGCTGGGAAGAAGTAAATAATACACAGACATCAAGTCACGGGGAACGATTTTAAGTGTGGTTTGTCGCATCACAAATCGTGTAAAATTGCGTAGCGTAGCGAAGCGATTCTCGTAAAATGTACACGTGTCCGATCAGGATTAAGCCCCCTTTACACTTTCATGGATCGGGCCACGGATAGCTACGGATCGAGAGAAAATTCCATCCGTAGCTATCCCTAGTAATCCGTACCAATCCGTTGCTCGATCCGGCACAAGTCATAGCTATTCTTTGCAATAATAGCTATCCGTAGCTATCCTGTATGAGACAGAAAATTTTTGAACGGATAAATTTGTCGTAGCGTCGTAGGGGAGTCTTAGCAACCCTAAGTGGAGTCGTAGCTATCCGTAGGGGAGTCGTAGCAACCCGTAGCGCATCTGTAGCAATCCTTTAATACTTCAACTATACAATTTCAGGTAATTATATAAAGATATGTATAAAACCTTAATACTGTTATGAAATAAGTAAGACAATCTCAACTTGAAAAAATTGAGTGTTTTAGTAAATATTGATTGTTTAAAAACCCGTAGGAAATTCAACCCAGTCCTACCAATCCGTACTGAAGTCGTAGCTATTCTTGCGCGAATCGTGGCTATCCGTACTCTAGTGGTGGTAATCCTTAGCAATCCGTACCTATCCGTATCAATCTGTACGCGTGTCGTAGCAATCCGTATCTATCCGTAAGCGTATCGTAGCAGTCCGTAGTAATGTTGGGACGATAACCGTAGCTATCCTTAGCTATTCGTAGCTTTCCTTAGCTATTCGTAGCTATCCTTAGCTATTCGTAGCTATCCGTACTCGATTCGTATCAACCAGTAGAATCCGTAGCAATCCGTACTGTAGTCGTAGTTTCATGGTTAGTCGAACATTTTGCGTGCTGACTCGCCAAGGATTGATCTTTTTTTGGAGTCGTAGCGGAGTCGTGGCTCGATCCGTGGAAGTGTGAAGGGGGTATTTATACACCCATGAACACCGAAAGTAAGACAATCATTACCTACATTTACATTTATTCTAATAATCGGTCATTTTTATTTGCATGCACTTCGCACATGTTGCATTTAACAGCGTCCAATGAGTCTCAATGTTGGTAACTTCTCCCTACATGCAAAACTTGACCGTGACGTAACCCAAGTTATGGGAATATAATTCTAGTTGCCTAACGGGCGTTTAACATGGGAATCTACTAGAGATGAAAATATTCCGGGCTGGAAAAGATGCTGTACAAAACAATAGATGGACTACGCTGATTGAACGCTGATTGGACTTTTGACGAAACCAATCATATCCTCCTTTAAGAAATATGAATTGTTACTTTCATGAAAGCATCAAAGTTATCGTTAGACGTCAATGGACATCTCTTGGTTATTTTATGTTATTGTCAATATTGAAAATTATGTTCTGTTTCAGTGCGTCTCAACAAGTTATGTCCCATTGAGGCCGACGCATTCTTAAGAGTAACCCTCTGACTGAACATGACAATGGAACTCCATGGCGGAACCTGTCCAATCTTCGTCAGTGGAGACAGGGCTATGACCATCTGTCCTCTCTAAAAGTTGGTCAGATTCCTAGGGTGATTGCATACATAAGCACCTCCAAACCGTCAGCGTACGGATTGTTTTCCGCACACCTTGATGTGTTTGATACCAATTTACCTATTCATTTTGTCCCCTGTGTTTAGCTAACTTGTTTGTGTTGTCATCTTACAGAAAGGAGACTCTTAGACACGTAGTCCAGATAATCACATTATTTCCTACTTGTGTGGCCTATTGAGTCTTTGCGGAATATAGAGTTATTTCCCATTTTAGACGGCATGAAACGTAAAACCATTATGACATAATGCAAATGCTATGGTAACGATGATTTTGTACTGTCATTTCCCAGAGTTTATGGAGTGTTTCCATGGCATTTGATAAAGTCACAATTAGTTTACTTAAGATACCGTCCCAAATGGGAAGTAACTCTTCTTTTTGAAATACCGAATAGCCGTCCTAAGACGACACAAGTTGCATTTGGTCTTGCTAGTTTATGTGTAGTCTTTAATTATGTTTTATGTCTTGGTGTCATCTTTGGTATTTGGTCGTCATTGTCCTGTTGATGTCTTTTGTTGTGCCAATCAGCTCATTGTTTTGCATTTGAGTACATGTATATGGTGGAGTTGTGGGTGCTGAATCCGAGTCCTGTTGGATGTTCTCTCCGTTCTGAGTCATTATACCTACATCCAGAACACTAAAATAACAAACAATTCTTACCTTAGTTACAAGAGATATCTGTTTGGGATTTTGTGTCAGATCTGCTGAAGATCCAGGAGACACATTCTAAGCATGAAAAGAATGTGACAATTTGTGAAGCAATGATGCTAATGACACAACAGATATTCTAAATAGTATTTTTACTTCATAAGAATAATAGGAAGTGTACTGATACCGTACATGTGATCAAGAAATGCATGTTTTAGATTAGACTATGCATGCATTACTTAATCATGGACCCTAATCAAATATTTACAAACAAACTTATTACGTTTTGACTTATAGTTTTCAAAATTAATGAAATTGTTGTATATGAACTTAAAAAATTCAGCTTGTACTACAAGACACTAATTGCTTTGTATCATCCTATTACACGCTGAATTTAAGGGGATCCAGGACAGTATCCGAAAGAACCCCATCGGAAAGCTCTAGATTAATTATGACGTCATAAAAAAAACGATCACAGTGGTGCGTTTTTTGCAAGAAATGAAGTCAAATTTGTTAAAAACAAATAAATGCTGGCGTTAAAAGTCTCAACTGATGTTTCTATATAATGATGTATTCTACTCACCAAGGGGATTTCATTAAGGGCTTCATCGGGGTTATAAAAATCACAAAACTCTTTTCAAGAAAACATGTACCGCTCGAAATAGAGAACTATTTCACATTTGAGAAAATATATTCGATGTGCAATTGACAGGAGCTATAAAGTTAGTTTTATTGCAAATCAATTAATGAGTTCAGCACTAAGTATGGAAGACATAGAAATTACTTCATTTTTTATACAAGAGACTTTTAAAATGAGTTCAGCTGACACAAGCAAGATATGGTGTTTCGTCGCATGACATTTGTAGTAAGGGCGTGCAAAAGGGGGAGGGGTATGACAGAAAAAGGCTCAGATAACAACAGAAACTGAAACTTGTCAGCGTTTCTATATCTCCTTTAAAGAAAGATTTAGGAATAAATTCAACATTTAAGATAAGAGGCAAAATAGGCAAAACGCAGTGGTTCGCTATTTTATGTCAACTTCAGGTGACGTAAAATAGAGGGGACTAATAAATATGACAATAACTTAAAAACTGACCGTCAGATTTCAAAAGGAACTTATCAGTGTTTAACTGGACAAATGAAGAGAAAATATTACGTTTTATGGAAAATAAACGATAGTGTTTCAGAAATAAAAAAGTTTTTTAATTCCCTTTATTTTCAAAAATGTGCAAATCAAATATGTATTAAGACTAGACATTAATTCATCTCTTTTAAAAGTCTCAGTGATAATATAGTACAATTCTATACATATCTGATTGTCTATATCATATCTTAATGAAAAATACAATACTTTTCAATTTTCTGCGCCTACCGATGATTTGTAACTGGTTTTCATTCTTACAATTGTGTTAATCTTAACGTCACATTTACAGAGCATTTGGGGACTTTCAAGGGGAATATTATATTGTTCGTAGCTTTAAAACTGACGGTAACAAAGTGATGACACTTTGAATATAGAAAAAGTATGTTTCAATTATTAACATTTATAATTTTTAGAAAATTAAATTATAGGATCTTTGTTAAGTCTGGCTGTCCTGGATCTCCTTTAATATAAAATCAATTTATCACCCTGTACCTGTGTTTTGCTATCTCGTTTCTTTAATCCTAATATAAAGAGGACATTATATATAAAGTAGAGATGCATTTGTGAAACACAAATATCCTGTACCTAAAAATGATCAGGCTTAATTTTGCCAAAGGTAAAAAAATTAGTATCAGTGGGAATATCTTGTTACAAGGAATATACATGCGAAATATGAAACCGATAACAATTACCATTCTTAACATTCTTAACACTCAGTTGATACGCTATGCCAGAGCAAGTACAAAATATACGGATTTTGTTCTGAGAGCTAGGCGTCTTTCAGATAAGCTTCTCAGTCAGGGATATGTTTGCGAGCGACAAACATCGTCACTGAGGAAGTTCTACGGTCGATATGGGGAACTCGTCATACACTATGATGTCCCACTCTCCAGAATGGTGGATGATATTCTGTCATAGATCATTTGACCATCCAACCAAAGATTGTACTCTATGTCTTCCGAAATGGAAGTTACCGGATGGGACAGTTCTGCCGAATTGAAGCGGCGGATGTTGCATGCAAGCAGGAGATGCTTACTCTTCCTGGATACCTGGTCTCACTCTCATATCGGGAGTCCCATTCTTTCCATGTGGTGAAGGTTTTTGTTTGTTTGCTTTGGTTTCTGGTTTTTTCTGATTTTGTATGCCTTCGGTCTTTTGCTTCAATGGATAGTACTCAGGAGACCTACAAAGTGGCTGGGGCGTCGCCCACTATAAATAGGCCCCAACCTGGAATTAGTTTACATGACATTAGAGACGAAACATTTGTAGTAAGTAGAAACCATGAGTTTTGGTACAAACATGCAGATGGGTATATTAAAATCAAGCCCTGTAAATTTGAAGTGCTGTACTAAAAGAGCACCAATTTTCACCAAGCGATTGCTCAGTTTCTAAGTGCGGCACGAAGAACTGCAAAACTTGTAACATCCTAATAACAGACACTTCAGTCTCAAGTAATCTCACAAAACAAACATTTAACACGCATAGTTTTGAACACCTAAACTGTATAACATCAATTTCGGTTGATCGTTTCTTCAACGCATTCTAAACTTCTGTTATCAAAATTTCTTGAAATTTCTAAAAAGTTGGTCCTGCAGCATCATATCCCACCCATCCTGCTACGTCTTTAGGTACACTTTTTCGATATAGTAACTTTCATAATTTTTTTGGCATATTACATTGTTTAGATTTAGGATCACTGATGAGGGTTAAGTACCCAAAACGTGCATTTTTGGTCCACGTTGCCAATTTATTTGTTCTTAAATGATGCTATTCAATTTGAAGACGTTTACATCTAATGTTGTGTACGGAATAGAGTGCTCACTTTGTGGATTGATTTATATGGGTGAAACAAAAGGTCAGCTCCGAAGAAGAATGTCAGGACATCGGTCAAAAATAAATAATAAAGGAAGTCAACTTCTTTACCGACATTTTGACCAGGCCGACCATTCTGTTTTATCTTTGAGAAGGGAGCAGATCTCCAACAAGACCCCGTTTTAGCATCAACAGCAAAACACTAAAACACCCGATGCAATAACACAAAAGACGAGTACAGCACGAGACGGAAAAGAGACACACTACATATAAACATCAAACACAAAAGACTACCTATAAACCGACGAGACCAATGGGCAACCGGTGCCGACTTTGGACGGTCATTTGTCACGCAAGTAGCAAATGGTGTGGTTATCCTGGATTACGTGCGCACAACCCTCTCACTTCACCAATTACCCAGAGGTCCCGAAGAACGTACAATTGTGGTATGAGAGTCAGAATCCTGGAGAAAATATATCACCCCACAAACAATCCCAATTTGAGCACACCTTTCCGTCGTAGCAGAGAAGAGATCTGGATAAAAAATCTTATTATTGCAGCGCCCTATGGGTGCAACGATAATATCAGCAGCATAGGAAACTTAATAGGCATTCTCTGTAAGGACCAAAATCGTTCGGCACGGCATGTCATGGATTTTGATGATTTTCGGTATAATGGGTATATATTAAGTACTGACCATGAAAATAACTCTTTTCGGCCAATGCGACCTCTGGTTGCCATGGTAACGAGGTCATTCTATTTATAGCACTTTTGGGACCATGAAATAAGCCAGCTTCGGAGACTTCGTTGCCATGGATACCACTGTAACAGCTTGTTCATCTTTATATAATCTATTCTTCCTTACTTCCATTCTTACTTAGTATACTTAGATATGTGATATTAATTACAGGAAGCTTATTGTATTAAGCCAAAATAAGTCAAAATGAAGCGAAAAATAGAGGTGAAAATAAGGGCCAATTTAGTGTGTTTTTGACCATTTTCAATCTTAAATATCACAAAAGGCACCAATAGGAGACTAGTGATTTTCATCAATGGAAATGTATGTTTATTGACAAATAAAATGAACAAAAAATTGGAGTGGGTATTTAAGAGTTTTACCTAAATTCTGTCGTCAAAGACCGTTGCCATGGCAACATTAGACCTTTTTGCTTATTTCATGCTATCTTTGAAATTGATTTTATTCCTCTTTAGAGTTACATAAGATTGTCAAAATGTATGCATGTATAGATATGACTTATATCTTTAACATAAGAACAATTAAAATGTTCAAGGTCATTGGCTTGATGTTCAAGGTCATTTATACTTTGAGACTCAAATTTTGCATAAAATATTGATTTTTTAATTTTTTTGTTACCGATTTTAGTGATTTTTTTATTGAAATATTTTTATAGGTTATATATATTATGAAAGCACATGAATATAAGAAAGACAAATCTTAGAATTTATTGAATTGTAGCAATTCAATAGGAAAATATTTTTCCGTCAAAAAACAAGAAAAATACAGATTTTGTCCCTTTTTTATCAAAATATTCACCAAGAATTTAGATATTCGATGATGTGAAGAAACGTAATCAATAGTTCTAAGAAATAAGTGATACATTTATCATTTTATGGCAAATAACTGTTAAGTTCAATATTTCAAGGTTTCTAAAATATTGACACCTTCATTTTATGAAAAATCAGGATTTTTCGTCAAATCTGGTCACTTCAAGTTTAATGACCTTGAAAATTCAGTGGGTGACCTTGAAATATTTTCAAGGTCATTCTTATATCAAAACGCCTCTGATAGATGCATACATGAACTTCTGTTCCAATATCATGCGTAGATCGTTTGATAGAGGTTGTGTTTAAATTCATCGTATGAAAACCTTTCAGCCGATTGTTGCCATAGCAACTAAATTTGATGCTGCTTTGCAATAAAAGGTCAAATTAGCCCAATTAAGTTTTTGTATTCATGTACAGATCAAAGATGATACTAATTGGATAACTAGAATTTTGACTTCAAAAATTGGTGCTTTTATGAAATTTTCAACCTTGCAAAACAGTAAAAACATGCAAAAAAGGGCCTTTAAGTGCCCAAAACAGAGCCATTTGATACCCTGTTTTGGCCCAATCTTTCATCTTGCATACACAAAGCATCCGGGATGAATGTAAAAAACTTTACAAATATGCATAGTAATAAGGATTAAAAGAAAATAATCAAAGCAATTTCAGATTAAAAAAGTACCTGTTTCCATGATAACGAAGCCTACAAATATGCCTGGTCCTATAGATTTTCCCGATTTTTGAAACTTCAGACTCGGTTAACATGGCAACGACAACCTTTTTGAAAAAACTGGGGTTGATTTACATACTAGTGCTTCATATTGAACTTCCATACCAAAAATCTCAAAAATCCATGACATGCCGTGCCAACATGTCTTGAAATTCTTTGGTTCTTACAGAGAATTGCTGTTAACAAGTCCCGGTTGTCAATCGGTAAATGTGACTAGCTTATTGAACAAACCACAAAGAAGACCTCGAAGTCATGGCATTCATATATATAATAGGCCTGAGATACATAGTTTCTCCTTCGATGACTTGGTTCCATTTTTGAATAAGCCTCTAGGCCTGCATTATATTCGTACCAAATTATACTCTGTTCCTTTACGGAAGTTACACGAAATTTACAAACATACGAAGGACCTCACATTTACCGAAACACATTCCCTAGAATACAGACTACAAGGAGTAATCTTGGACATTTCTACTCTTCGTTTATTTCAAGCAGTTAGATCAGATAAATCAGAGGAGATAAGAAACCGTCCTTTCATTAAAGTGAGATTTGCAAACAAAATTATTGATAAATTGAATCTTGGTAAAATTTTGAATCACAAAACTGTCACAGAAAAAATCCCACCATATTTCAAAAGAAAAGAAACTCCTTGTATTTCCTATAGCTACACATCAACAGTTACATCTAAAATTTACAATTACAAACGATTCTTGCAGTGTATTGATTTAAGTTATCCCTCACTACATCCACTTCCTTGCGAATGTTCCTCATCGGATTTCAACTACTCTCCTTGTGAACACGTTATTACTGGTGACCTTAGTATAGTCAAGAACGACAAGTTGAGAGAATTGATAAAAAGGGTCCCAAATACATGTACAGAGAAAGTATGTCCTTTACATGAAACCAAAATGTCAAAATTATCATGGACTCTTGTGAGGAATATGTAAGACGTTGGGCAAAGAAAGAGGATGTACAGCTCGACATCCCTTTCCGAATGGATAAAATCCATCAGAGGGTTACTTTTATCTAGAATTAACCGATTAAAATCAACTGTGAACACCAGATTCGAGTGTATGTTTAAAGACCCTGATGTTATCACAGAGCTTACCTACCTCCAAGAATATTATGTCATCTCACCAGCGGACAAAGCCTCAAATAATTACACATTTACTTGCAAAAAGTACTATTTCGACAGTTTAGTTAAAGAGATGGGTTTAAATTCGACACCTGGAAATCCCAATCACACCCCAACAAACCTGTGTGCCTCTGAAATAATAGATAACCACAAATCAGCTCTTGCTTCCTTTGGCTTCGACACTAACAATTTAGATTTAGATTTGCCATACTTATACTGCATAGCTAAAATATACAAGAATCCGTACAAACAACGTTTCATAGCTGGTTCCTCAAAATGTTTTAACAAATCTGTATCGATCTTACTCACCAAAGTTTTATCTGAAATCAAATCTGGGCTTCAAAAATATGGTTCGACAGTATATTCTCGCAGTCGTATCAACCAGATGTGGATTTTAAAGAATTCGAAGGAACTTTTAGAACATCTGAAATCCACTCATTTTAGTAGAGTCCATTCGATCATAACCTTTGATTTTTCGACACTTTACACTACAATTCGACATTCTAAATTGAAAGAGAGACTCGCAAAAATGATAAGTAATGCGTTTACAAGTAAGAACGGTAATTGCAAATACAAATTCATTGTTGTTAAGTATGAAAATACCTACTTTGTAAAAGAAAAGTCCGATTCTGAAAATAAGTAAACTGAAACTGATATCATTCAGATGTTAAAATACATTTTTGTGGTGTTTGGAGGAAAGGTCTTCCAGCAAATTGTCGGAATTCCAATGGGGACCAATTGTGCCCCACTCCTTGCCGACATTTTCCTTTACTCGTGCGAAACTGAATTCATTCAATCTTTGGTCTCTGAAGGGAAAAGATACTTAGCTTCTGACTTCAACTTCACTTACAGTTACATAGACGATGTGTTGTCCATAATAATCATAATTTCTCGGGTTACCTGAGCAGTATCTATACTTCGGAGCTTGAAGTCAAAGAAACTACAGAGACAAATAATTCAGCATCCTAAATGGACATAGTGTTGTCCTACGACACTGATGGTCACATGAACACCTCACTCTATGACAACCATGACGACTTCAATTTCAGCATTACAAACTTTCCTTTTGTATGCCTTCGGTTTCTGATTTTCTGAATTATCGATTTGTGCTGTATACAGGGGTATGGTCATTATCCATATTTGTCATACTAAAGTAGTCCGGAATGCAGAACTGATACTTATGTTGATACTAGTGTATGTATCATTTCTAAGATGACCCCCTTTCTCAGAGTGTAATCCACATCGTGTCAAAACTGCGGAGTACATAAAAATGATTCAAGCACTCTCATGACATTTCTTTGGTACATGTACATATCTATTTAAGAGGCCATCAGCTCTTACTTTACATGGTAAATCTATCCCAAATAAGTCAACATACTTTAATAAACACTTTTCTCAATGGCCTCTCCTCTTTCTGTGTCAAATGTTAAACGTGATAAAACGCAGGAACAAACAGTTCGAAAATCTTAACCCGCTATATTTACGACTCGTAACGCACCAGAAACCTTGAAAACATTCTACGACGAAACAACATTATCGACGACCAATATTTAAGATATCGAAAAACGAATTCCACGATAACTGTTAGAAAGTTACTATAGTAGCCTTTGCAACTGAGAGACCAAGTTTTCTTTAAAAGCCGGAAGCAGACAGCGTTTTGCTTAAATGCAGTTGAATTTAAAGATACACAAAAAAAGGATGTTTCCTTTGTGACTTAAACTTGAAGAACCTTCTTTGTTTTTTGTAATTGTACATATGGAACAGGAGATACAAATACATGTACTTTGTCATAGGGCGGGGGAATACTTATTTCATGAAGGAACACTCTGATTCAAACAAAAATATACCGAAGAACCGAAGACGATATCATCCGGATGCTTGAGTTTTTGATTGACAACATTTTTGTTCATTCCAGCAAATAGTTGGCATCCCCATGGGTACCAATTGCGCCCCACTGCTTGCGGACTTATTTTTATATTCATATATCTGGTCTTCAGCCAGACCTTGCTCTCGACTAGGCGAAAGCACCTCGCATCTCACTTCAATTTTACCTTCAGATACATAGATGACAAAAATGGATAAAGACCATATTCCTGTATACAGCATAAAATCGATAATTCAGAAAATCAGCAAAAGAAGGCATACAAAATAAGGAAAGACAGGAACCTAAAGCAACCAAACAAAAACTCCCGAAATTGGAGTGAGACCATGTGCCCAGGAAGAGTAAGCATCTCCTGCTTGCATGCAACACCCGTTTGTCCATCAATAATCCGAATTTTAAGGATCATCTACATGAAATCTATCCTTATGAACTAGAGATCGAGGAAACAACCGAGAGCAACAGATCCGTTTCGTACTTTGATATACTTCTATCTTTCGACGCAAACGGTCATTTGTTAACCTTAATGTAGGACAAGCGTGATGAGTTCGCTTCGAAGTTCAGCTCAGTAGTTCAGTAGGTCAGTTCAGTTCAGCTTTGTTCAGATACGTAGCTTCTAACTTTAAGTTCTCTTACAGATACATAGACGATGTGTTGTCCATAAATAATCCAAAATTCGCGGATAACTTCAGCAGAATCTATCCTTCGGAGCTTGAAGTCAAAGAAACTACAGAGACAAATAATTCAGCATCCAATCTGGACATAATGTTGTCCTACGACACCGATGGTCACATGAACACCTCACTCTATGACAAACGCGACGACTTGAATTTCAACATCACAAACTTTCCTTTTCTGAGTAGCAACATCCCTTCATCGCCAACTTATGGCGTATTCATATCTCAGTTAATACGCAATGCGAGAGCAAGTACCAAATATACAGATTTTGTTCTGAGAGCTAGGCGTCTTTCAGATAAGCTTCTCAGTCAGGGATATGTTTGCGAGCGACAAACATCGTCAGGCATACGTTTATGACCGACTACCCTCGTCACTGAGGAAGTTCTTCAGGTCGATATGGGGAACTCGTCATACATTATGATGTCCCACTCTCCCGAATGGTAGATGATATTCTGTCTAAGACCATTTGAACCATCCAACCACTGAATATACTTGTATCTTCCGAAATGGAAATAACCGGATGTGACAATTCTACCGAATTGACGTGACGGGCGTTGCATGCAGCTCGTTCCCTTCAATTACAACATATTCAATGGACAGGTCCTAGATGAGCTGCCTATCCAACCTTATATGACCTGAGAAAATATTATCAAATGTTAAACGTCTTTAAATTCAATAGCATCATTTAAAACCTGATAAATTTTCAGCATGGACCAGACAAAGCAGCATTAAATGATAACAAATGTAAAGATAACAATAATCTTTATTTCGTTACAGTTTTACCAATATACTATAATTTGATCATTGCTTACCACGCCTAAACATGGCGTTAGATTGCATGAAATTTTGTTTGAATTCCCTTTCTTCTTATGTTTCATGGAAGAAGAAATAGATTCCATCATTTTCTACTGAGTGAGACAAAAATTTACACGAGTGACGGAAATTTCATCTTTTCCCGAGTGGAGCGTATCAGAACGAGACAAAAAATTACAGGAGTGACGGAAATTTCGTCCTTTCCCGAGTGGAGCGTAGCGGAACGGAAAACATTTCCGTCACGAGTGTCTCACTCAGTAGATCGATCGTGATAGAACCTATGAATCAATAGAAATGGGTGACATTAAAGTTGTGTGAGGTCCGCCGCTCGAGCTGTTGCGCATACACATGTCGTGAGATGGTCGTTATTCAAACACCTGATAAAAAATTCACAAGGATTCATTAAAGAAAAAAATGTTCGTGACAGGCGACTTATATGTCACTTCCAGATTTTTGTAGATTTAATTTTTTTTAGAAAGAGGGACAGGACGCGTGCATATAATGTAAAATTGTACTTAGTCTAATCATCCTATTCCTTCATTCTATAAAATCAATATTGACACATAGAAACGACATGGTGATAGAAAAAAATTCTCGTGCGCACGACTTTGTTACTCCTTCCGTGTGGTTAATAATGTCGACGGGTTCCAACTCTATACCTTCTTGTAGGGTCGATTCAGTAGCATATCCAAATAAAATCTATGTTCAAAATAGCATTAGAGGGATGGTGCTAAGATGTTAAACACCTTTAATTTCGATGATATTTATCAGTGAAATGGCTAGTTTCCGAAATAGCAAAAAAATATATATGATGTCACATTGATAAAAGGCCAAAACAATGCTTCGTTCAGGTGACAGAGCTGGAAAGAAGTAATAAATACACTTGACAAACATCAGGCCACGGGGAACGATTTTAACTGCTCCACACTGCAACGTGAAATAAGTGTCTATATTAATAATGTCGAAGGGTTACAACTCTATACCTTCTTGAAGAAAATTCAAAACCTATTTCCATGCACCAGACACGTGTTTCGAATATTAAATTCTCATCAGTGATGCTTTCAGCGGAGCCACCAAAAATTATTTCAGTAGCGCCCTCTTTAATTTTTGAAGTTAGATTTTTACATTTACATTACAGAGAGTACGCGGCTCCAAATTTCCTGTAGGTTCGATTCAGTAGCATATCCAAATAAAATCTATGTTCAAAATAGCATTGGAGTTAACAGACAAACGAAGGCGACGGAAGGACGACGTACGACTGGCCATCCGGTATGACAATAGCTTACTTTTGAACTTTAAGACAGGCGAGCTAATAAAAGCGTTTTATGAATTACCTGATTTGACCTGGGTCTGGATGGATTTGCAGGTTTTGTTGCTGGGTTTTCATAAGTATTTCCCTTGGCAAGAAATAATTTCCTGTATGGAATATAAATACGTAGGTGTATAAGGTGTATAAGCAATATATGAAGACTTACAATTATGCGATTCTGCAGTATGAGAATATTTTCAGTTTGCAAGTTTCGTCAAAATGTAAGTCGTCATTTACTTTCAAACTTCAATGAAATAAATTATAATACGATTATTTATTTAAGTATCAAAAGAAAAGAGTACCCTTCTCGAAAAAGAAAGAAGGATATCTCTAAAAGGAACCCAACTTGCAATCAAGGCCATAGACGACACCGGCTTGTGTAAGCCTATGGCCTACATGTTAGGTGTGTCATTTTGTAAACTATAAACAGAAGTCCGAATAAAAGTTCTAAGTTTATTTTTGAAACCGTAACATGTTAATCATAGCATGAGAGCGCAACTTAAACTAAAAAGTAACTGGTCGGCCGATGCGCCGAGTATATATGTGGACGATTGGAAATTGCTAACACCTGCACAAAATAATAAGTAATTGGTTTTTGATTAAAAAGACATTTTGGAAATTAGATTCTTTCAAATACAGAGCCTTAATGGCTTTTTCGGGGAGATTTCCAATTAGCTTTCAATTAACTCGTACGGAAAACGAAGGCTTTAAAAGTACTTGCAGGTGTGCTAATTACTGCATTGTTCTCGGCATCGTGGGAATCAGATTAAAGAGATTATAGATTTACAAACTAGAATTAAATGTCTCAATGTGAAGTTTGAACTTATAGTCAAGGAATTTACTATATATAATAAACTCAAGTTAGTAATTTCCAAATACATGTAACTAATTGATATGAATAATTAATTAGCATAATTATTGTAGGGGAGAGGCCATATGGCTACACTTGTAACATAACCTTGCCGTCATCGCCATATTGCATTTCATGCAATGATAAAGCACGAGATGCGTCGCAAGTACTGCAACCACAATGACGTCATTCGGATTTCTGACGTAAATGGTACAAAAGATTCATAGGCAGAGGCACAAAGATTACTTCTTTGAGTGTTTAAGGGCAAGTACATGGGCAATGCTGGAAACGGTTCTTATCTTGATGTAGAAAAATTTACAAGACTCACGTCTAAAGACGATAGGTTTCGATTTAAAGCTTAAATTTATTATTTTAACTAGGGACTTCTTGCTCAGCTGATCGTGTTACCAACGAATGACTGAAGAAAGAATTCCTAATCTTGCATCGTTGCTTGAACACTGTATACCTCATAAATACAGTCAAACCTGATGTTATATACCTGCAATACTTTATTTACAAATGAAGCCCCAGTTTCAGTCTACAAGAATTTTGCAGAGAAACAATAGGCGATGACGGCAGAGGTAGATTTCAAAGTGAAGAAAGCCGGAGCTGCAATCAGACGCATGCATGGGAGATTGATAGGACCAAATTGCAAAGGAGCAAAACACAAAAATAAACAAAAGGGGACAAGCACAATATGCGACACCAAAATGACGAATAGACAAATCACTAAACATCAAAGATGACATCAAATAAATAGCACTTGTAAAAGTCTTAGCATGAACTAACGTGACTAGCCAAAGTAGGACGATCATCGGCTTCATTGGAAGAAAATGGCGTAGCTATCCGTTTTCTTATAGAAATATGTGATGGATATGGGAGAATCATCAGTTGTAGTTAAGGCCTAGTGATACATCTTCTGAACGCAAACTGTTTCAGAAAGAGTTATTGGCTCATAGAAAGATGTATGAAATTTAACAATAACCTTCCTGATGGAAATGTTTTAGTTCGAGATTATATAAATAAAAGTAATTGAGTTTTATGTGTCGCATGCATATGCGTCTAGTATGTATATACATGTATAGTAATTATTTTCTCTCCTATTGCATTGTATACTGTACAAAGAAACCACCGATGAAAAAATTAAAATAAGGCCATATGATAGTGGTTAGATATTTTGTTTTACTTTTTGTGAATGGTACCCTCCCGCCAGGGACTTCAGAATCATTTACTGATAATATTTACTTGAACAGATGCACGTTTCTCTAGAAATTCTCATAAAGTGTGCCCGCCCGCAGAAGTAAAACAAAATATATGATTACTATCGCGTGATAAAGTCTTACCTTCTAGCCTGAAACGAGAGTTCAGATACATCTTTTTCTTCTGCGTTGGAGCCTCTACACAATAAAAAAAAACAACAATGTTTCAATGACAAGTATGGAAAAATAACATATCCCTAAGTATAAAGAAGTAAAAATCGTCAATCGAAAACTCCTCTTACCTAGGGCATACAAAACCAGAATAGATAAAATGTAGCCTAAATTCTTGATTCATTGCATGAGTTTTGATTCAATGCTTTTATGCATCCTTTTCTCCTTTCGAACGTATGTTAATTCATTTGATTATATAGCAATCCAAGGAATGCTTGTGTCGCCTGCGAAGCGGCTTGATTATTATTCTTAAAAGTTGATCAAAATTATTGTGATCAGTAGAAAAGTCTTGTCAAATGAAATTCATTTGAAATATCAGACCTCTTAATTACAAATTAAAAGATATGGTCATTCTCAAATTTTCAGAAAAGAGTGTCAATCATCAAGGTCAAGGTCACTACGTAAAAAGTGGTAACAAAAATGTCTCATCATAAGAAATATTCAAGACCTATCACCTACCAATTAAGATAATACAACCTTAATTTCTTAGTAAAGAAGGTCAAATAGCTAGGTCAAGGTCAAAAGGTAAAAAAAATTATGGTATGTGTAGAAAAGCATTGTTACAAGGAAAATACATGTGAAATATCAAAGCCCTATCATCTACCAATCAAAAGATACAGCCAATTTTACTTTTCTTGAAAAGTAGGTCAAATATCTAGGTCAAGGTCACAAGATCAAATAGTATGGTCTGTGTAGAAAGGTCTTGCTACAAGGAATACACATGTGAAATACCAAAGCCCTATCACTTACCAATTAAAAGATATATACAATCTTAATTTTTTTAAAAGTAGGTCAAATATGTAGGTTAAGGTCAATATGTCAAAAAGTATGGTATGTGTAGAAAGGCGTTGTTACAAGGAATACACATGTGAAATATCAAAGCTCTATCACTTACCAATCAAAAGATATATCGAATCTTATCTTCTTTCAAAAGTAGGTCAAAAATCTTGAAAAATAGGTCAAATATCTAGGTCAAAGTCACAAGGTAAAAAATTATAGTGTGTATAGAAAGGTCTTGCAACAAGGATTGCATGTGTGAAATATCAAAGTCCTAACACTTACCAATCAAAAGATATATCCATTCTTATTTTTTTGAAAAGTAGGTCAAATATGTAAGTCAAGGTCACTAGGTCAAAAATTATGGTATATGTAGGAAGGTCTTGTCACAAGGAATAGACATGTGAAATATCAAATCCCTATCATGTACCAATCAAAAGTTATGGGCTTTGATACCCAAAGTGTGACAGACAGACAGACGGACTGACAGACGGACGGAAAGACGTATAGATGGACAACGGACAAAGTGATCCCTAGGTGTCGCAACACAAAAAAAAGATAATTCAAGACTTTCTTCGATAAAGATTTTATTTATATATCTCGATAAATGTGTCAGAAATATTTGTTCCCCATCTAGAGCACCATTTTACTATTTCATTACAATATCCTATTATATGAAATACTGGTCGCGCTGCTCACTTCGAAGAAAACTGGATAACACTATTTTGATTACTTCATGTCATGAAAATAAATACATACACTTGAATAAGATTCATATAATTGAATATCTCTCGCATAGTCGTAAATTTTGATAAATGGTACATGATATTGGGTCTATACAGTCAGGTTATATAAACAAAATACTTTTTAGATCTTTTTAGATACTTTTTGGAGAAGTGAGAGGATAATCAAGGATAACCACACCATCTGGTACTTGCGTGACAAATAGCCGTCCAAAGTCGGCACCGGTTTTCCATTGGTCTCGTCGGTTTATGTGTAGTCTTTTGTGTTTGATGTTTACATGTCGTGTGTCTCTTTTCCGTCTCGTACTGTACTCGTCTTTTGTGTTTTTGCATCGGGTGTTTCGGTGTATTACTGTTGATGCTACAACGGGGTCTTGTTGGAGATCTCCTCCCTTCTCTTAGATGGGGCGTTTTCAATCTTAAATTTTAGCGTGACGTCGCCGAGTTTAACATTGAGCCTATAGCCAACGTCAAGACGTCAAGGGAAAAAATAAACATGGAAAGGCCCACCTAAACCTTGTTTTGTCTATAAAGTTTGATTACGTTCACCGACTTTCGTATAATTTACGACTGAGCGAGATCTATTGAATGGCATCAATTTCAAATAAATTTGTACAAAATAAAGTAGTCAAAATCGCGTTTGTCCAGTTTCGGAAGTGAGCCGCGCGGACAGTAGGTGTTTGATGACACTTTCTGCAGTTCAAGTTCAAGGTCGCCGATATAGCAGTTACAGTATGTGTTTGGATTATCTGTGCTTACAGATCTAATATTTGTAGAAAACTCCATTAATACGATTTATTGGTATCAGAATATCTTCCTAGTATTTCGTTATTTTATTAGTGACTTGTTAATTGTGAATATTAATAACAACGCTGTTTCTTGATCGAGAGGGAGGCAGGTCGCAGCCTTTTGATCTCTCATTTCCTTTCTTCTGATAGTGTTTTTGTTCTGGATTCTTCATTTCGTGAAAATAAATGACAAGAAAAGTTTTTGGTTTCAATAATTCCTAAGTTCGGAATGATTGTATCTCATAGAAAATATTTAAAACTATGACTTTAGGTCCTTTCATTCAAAATTTTTGCACGTTGATAGTCATCATCCATCATCATAGAAAATGTCAAACGTATAGAAGGATGATCGATCGCACAACTGGTTAAATGGGAATGTAAGTTTCAGGTGCTATTTTTATTTTTATACACATATAACAAGGAATTTATTCAAAATCTTAAAAAGCAAAGAAAACATGATGATTTGAAATGTTTCATTGGTACTTCTAGGTACCTGGATGATATTCTTACTATCGATAATCCTGTTTTTGAAAAGTATAAAACGTTACAGACACAGAAACTCCATTTTTGGACATAAATATCAAAAGTGTCAATGAAGAAATTCATACAAGTGTGTATGACAAACGAGATGATTTTGGACTCAGCATAGTAAATTTCCCCTGTTAGGAGTCTCATACCTTTTTTATAGTTGCATTCACTGATCAAGGTATTGTATTGTATAAATTACAGTAATTTTTTTTTACCTTTTAGCCCGAACCGAGAGTTCAGATACATCTTTCCCTTCAGCTTTTGGGCCTCTAATCAATAAAAGGTAATATCATATCATTTTATCCAATTATATACTGCATATTTTCTTTATATCAATTGCTTGTTCGTTTTTTCTATTTTCATGAGAACGTCTGTCGATTCATCTAGTGCATGAAAAGAAAAGAAGATCCTACACAAAACTCAAGCGCATCTAGGTAAAATTGATTTCAATTCATTTACATGTTCATACAATATCTTTAGGAATTCATTTTGCCCTCACTATATATATTAAGTGAAGTTTTAACATGGATTATCGTATATGTACATGCGTGTTTTGGGGAGGTTACGGGTGCTACGTTTTTCTGAAAGTGAAGGAAGTGGCAAGAGTTTGGAGGGAACGCACGGTTATATGGATTTTAACATGCACCATGAGTTGTGGAAGTAGTAAGTACGTTGTACTATAACGTTTCCACATTATCCTATGGATGTCGAAATTACACATTTTGCTTACGCACGGGGTCCTCAATTCCTTACGTGGCAAGTGCCTTGTACGTTCTTGCAACCTGAAGCCCTGATCACAACCCTCCATGTGTGCCTTTTGGGGATGCTACGTGCGCTACGTTTCCTAAAGACGTAAGGAAGGAAGTAGCAAGAGTACGAAATGAGTGTGTCAACGCAATTCGCACGTATGGTTGTATGGAGAGGTTACATGCATCATAATATTATGCTGCGCACGTAGTAAGTGCACTGTCCGCACTGACAACGTGCATGCAACTTGCTGACAACGTACTTTCCCCGTACATCTTCCGCAATATCGTCACACTTACATGTACTCGTACAAGTACTGCTTACGCACGGCGTCCTTACTTCCTTACCTGGCAAGTGCATCACACGTAATCACAACGTTCTTGCAACGTGCGCGTCCTACGTCTTAATGCTTCCGTAGACCACACGTGAACCGATTCAGCAGAAGTTCTGCTCACACTTAAACCGCTACGTCCTGTCTGTGTGCTCTCAAATCCGTACAGAGGCCTTACGAAACACGAACAACTGCCTATGACCGACCGCGTACGGATCCTCAAAGTTTGCCCATGTAGACAGCACGTGCAACGTACGGCGGGGTGTGACAACCGCTTTTACAACGAAATTAAATGAGGTTAACATCTGAGCAAACATCCCTCCAATACTATTTTGAACATAAATTTTATTTCACTATGCGACTGAATCCACACTATAGGAAATTGGAAGCCGCGCACTCTGTGCAAAAAATTGCACAATTTTAAATTCAAAAGCATTAATCCAGAGGGCGCTACTGAAATGAATTTTGCTGTGTCTAAAGATCACTTTGCCTGGAAGCATCACTGCTTAGGGTTTAATTTACCGAAACAAGTGTCTTGTGCATTTAAAATTGGTTTGGAATTTTCTCCAAGAAGGTAAAGAGATTGAACATAAGTATATTGCAACGTACGTACAAAGTGCATGTTGTTCTTCTTGATTAATCCGTAGACTGCACGCAAACCAAGCGAAGCGAAAGTGTTGCTACGTCTTGCCTATGTACTCCCAATTTTGCGGGGAGGCCGTGGAACACTTACTGCTGACACACCGACCGCGTACCGATACCTAAAGTTTGTCTACGTTTTGTTAATTCTTTCACGTACGGCCGGTTGTGACTATGACTTTACTCTGGAATAACACATTTACAAGCTCAGGAAGCTATTAAGATAAGGGCTTTATATAGCCTTGAAAAAATTCTATCATTCTTATGCGCTGTCTTTTCCTTGTAGAAAAAACAATGATAAATTAATAAAAGCGTCCTGAAGATTAAGAATGACTGTACACATTTTCTCAGAGTGTTGAAGTAGCCAAGTAAATAGAAAAAAACTATATCTTATGTTGTGGGTGATCAAAGTGAATATTTTCATTTTTCATTTGTTGTCTCGATGAATTCTCATAATTCACCTCCTTTCTATATTATGTTCTGATTCCTTCTTTGTAAAATGAAAACGAATAGAAATGTTATAATTAACTTTTGGGGTCTTTGTCGTTTTGGTCTTCCTCTTTCTCTATATCATTTTGTCTGAAATGGAACAATATTTCGTATTTGAATTTTATTTAAACTTCATCTCCTTATTAGTCCCCTACCGGCAACGCCGAAGGGGACTCTTAGTTTCGTCTCGGTCTGTCTGTCCGTCAGTCAGTCTGTCCGTCTGTCCCTCCGTCTGTCCTTCTGTCCGAATATCAGTTTTCCGGACTTTTTTCTGCAAAGGATGGAGATATTGAGATGAAATTTGATACACAGCTTGGTCTTGGATAGTTACAGAGCAAGTATGACTTTCGTCAGGCTTAACCTATTTTTCGTGGAGTTATGCCCCTTGATGACTTTGAAAATTCAGTTTTTGTCTGTTTTCCGGACTTTTTTCTGCAAGGGATGGAGATATTCAGATGAAATTTGATACACAGCTTGGTCTTGGATAGTTACAGAGCAAATTTGACTTTCGTCACGCTTGACCTATTTTTCGAGGAGTTACGCCCCTTGATGACTTGGAAAATTTTGTATTTGTCAGTTTTCCGGACTTTTTTCTGCAACGGATGGAGATATTCAGATGAAATTTGATACGCAGCTTGGTCTTGGATAGTTACAGAGCAAGTTTGACTTTCGTCAGGCTTAACCTATTTTTCGAGGAGTTATGCCCCTTGATGACTTTGAAAATTCAGTTTTTGTCAGTTTTCCGGACTTTTTTCTGCAAGGGATGGAGATATTCAGATGAAATTTGATACACAGCTAGGTCTTGAATAGTTACAGAGCAAGTTTAAATTTCGTCACGCTTGACCTATTTTTCGAGGAGTTATGTCCCTTGAGGACTTGGAAATTTCAATTTTTGTCAGTTTTTCGGACTTTTGTCTGCGACATATAGAAATATTCAGGTGAAAATTTGATGCATAGCTTGGTCTTGGATAGTTACAGAGCAAGTTTAACTTTCGTCATGCTTGACCTATTTTTTCGAGGAGTTATGTCCCTTGATGACTTGGAAAATTCAATTTTTGTCAGTTTTCCGGACTTTTTCCTGCAACAAAGAGAGATAACCAGGTGAAATTTGATACTCAGCTTAGTCTTGGATAGTTACAGGGCAAGTTCGACTTTTGTCACACTTGACCTATTTTTCGAGGAGTTATGCCCCTTGATGACTTGCACAATTCAGTTTTGTCAGTTTTCCAGACTTTTTTCTGCAACAAATAGTGATATTCAGGTAAAATTTGATACTCAGCTTAATCTTGGATAGTTACAGAGCAAGTTCAACTTTCGTCATGCTTGACCTCTTTTTCGAATCGATAAAGCAGATAAAACCTCAGAACTGAGCTGCACAGACAGTAAGTTTAATTAAAACTCATGTTTAATTGAAGATAAATTCATAGGCAGAGTTGCAGGACATAAATATATGCCGCCGGTAGGGGACTTATATCGCTCAGCGATCATAACATTTTTTACTGGTTGATTATATGGCACCTGAGTCTCCTTACTAGCTTTTGGTCCCTCTGACATTCCCTCTCTCGAAATATTTTCCAGAAAACAAACATAAAATATTGAAAAATAGTTTTGGCTCTCTGGAGACCGCTTTGCCGTTGGCTTGATAAACAATGATTATTACATCACTATCAATGTTTGCATTGAAATGAGTTAAAGAAGATCCTGACGATAATCTCAACAGCACTCACAATAGAGCACAAAAGTAAACATCGACGGACCCCTAGCAAGCTAGAGGTGGGACCAGGTGCCCGGGAGGAGTAAGCATCCCCTGTTGGCTAGCCGCTACCGGCGTCGATGTTCATGCACGAAAATGAAGATATATTTAATACATGCACTGTCTGTGGTTCTTTCTATATAGAAAGTGCTATGGCGACAATGTCAGGGAAAAATATTCAAAACACTTACTGTCAAACCCTTAACTAAGGTTTTTGCAGTACTGTCTATGGTTGTTGTTCATTCTTTTGCTGTTTGGACACATCTATATTCAATACATTTCTGCATTGAAAATATATTTTCTATATTCGCCAATCAGTCATTTGTAAACATTCACCGTAACACTGTATAATTTAACCTAGGTCGACATATCTATGAAAAATTCAGAGGCAGTGCAGTATTTTTGGATGAATTACAGACAACTTAAAGACCGTTTCTTGGAAACTGATTGAACAGGAATTACTTCTATTTGTTTATTTCGTTGGATAGCGGTTTACCACAAAATTACTTCATTATGGGATAATGAGGATATATAAAAGTAAATGAGTTCAATTTTAGGTGACGCGTCAGGGGATGGTAAAAGTTCATTTCATGTTCGCTTTGAAAATAGTTTATTATATACAGTATTCTATCACATACGAAAATGAATTTCTATTTTGAAACTTACCTAGGAGAATTGTCCTCCTTGCTTTCGTCCATTTCTTGTTGACAACTCTTCCTTTAGAAAAAAAAGGAAAAGCAAGTTTATAGATTATTTCACGAACTTCATCATTTCAAATTTGTTTTAAGATTATTAGTTTTTTCTAAAAGAAAAAAAGTACCTTATATCAGAAAAGGCGCATCTCTCCTCCTTCTTTTTTCATTACATATCTTTTGTATTTCATACATATGACGTGTCAGTATAATCTAATCTTATGATTTACCCTGTATTTTGACCTTAATTGAGCAGATATTACCAGATAAAATTCCGTTTAATCGTTAACTTTAAGTACATATTACATAAATTGCATAAATATATATATATATGAAGCTTTGTAATTTTATCAGTTTGGTAAGGTAGTGTTCACTTCAGCATCAAATTACTTTGTAACTATTAGGATAGTTCATCTTATCTGATAAGAAAAAAAGGAGGGGATCTCCAACAACACTTAGTTGCGCTCAAACAGCAAAACCCCAAAACATCCACTGTAAAAATACAAAGAAGACACGCACGGAAAGATACGCAAATGGTACAAGGAATGCCAAATCACAGAGAAACATCAAACACAAATTACTACACATAAACCAATGAGACCAATGAGCAATCGGTGCCGGACTGCCATTTGCTACGTCAGTAGCAGACGTTGTGGTTATCCTGTATTACGTGCGCACAACCCTCCCACTTTTCCGATTATCCAGAGAACTCGAAGAACGCACAATTGTGGTGTAAAATAACCTCCTCACTGTAAGATGAACATATAAACAGACATCATGACGTAGGGCTAAGAAACATACTGTTAGATGGATATGTCAATGGATATAAAAAAAAAACCTTAAGGCATACGAAATACAGTCCGTGCTCTGCCAGTTGTAGCGGACTCATGCATGTGATCAACAGAGAAGTCAGACTGACATTCGGAGAGGACAGGTGGTCGGGGCCCTGTCTTCTCTAAAGAGGTTTGAGCAGGACCCGTCATGGAGTTCTGTCGTCACAGTCAGTCAGAGTGTAATTCTTGATAATGCACTGGTACAAGAATGTAGATTGGTCCAGTACTAAGCCAAGTGTCCGTCTTGTGACAGAAGGATTAAATCCACGGTGTAAAAGGCGTTTGATGATTCTAACAGATAGTTAAACGCAGTGGCTTCTTTTAACAAAGATTCTTTTTAAATGGATCTAAAAAAATATGTGACATGCGTATGACAGTTTGTTCTCTGCTGACAAAAGCGGGTCAATATCAAGTACCCGAGAAGTCTGACCAACTTTCATAATGGCCAGAGAACCAGGATCCAATCTTCTCTTCTGATTTGGTTCACTAGGTCACAGTCAAATAAAGGCAATGGAATTCCCAATGATTCATACTCTGATGCTGGAGTTGTCCCAAATTATGAAAGAAGTTCATAATAGAAAACAAATTAGAAACTCCTATCATAATTCGTACCAATGAAAAAACTACGGTACCCAGAAACATACACAGTGAACCATACGTATGCTCCGGTCAAAGTTGAAAATGGTCAAAAGCAGTAACGAAAGTTTTCTAGTATTTATCTAGAAATTGTTTTAATTTTCTAATTTATGTTATTTCTCATTTTCTCAGTGAAATATTCCTATATTCCTTATTAAACGGAAGCACTTATTTAAACTTTCAAAGTTCATATTAATTTTGACACAATGCGATTTGGCAAAAATTGGGTATAAATTGGCAAAACCTCACTGGGTACACATTGAATCTTCTTCTTTTTTCTGAAGCTCATATTGCAGATCTTAAAATTTATCTAGTACGAATTTCCTTATTAAAGAGAACCTTTATTCATTTCGTTGCTTTTATGTTTCGATGACAAGATATACAACAAAATTGGTTCTATAGAACATATATTTTAATATTGACAATACAGTAATTATTATACTGTTTTGCACATGTCGGAAGCTTGTTGATTCTTACCCTTTTTGACTCGTTCGTCATGTTTTAATGAGTTTTAAAATTCTACAGTGGATATAAAGTCCTTCTATTCAGACTAACAAGTATAAGGGATATTATTTCTTCTAAATCAGAAGATTATTTCACAATTATTTCTGTTTACAAAATTTTCTCAAAGGACTAGGTGCGCTAATCCCTCATATCGGCCCTATAATTTCGACGAAAAATATTTTTGATAAACGAATTATTAATTATCACTTTTTGCAAAGTTGAATGTTTGAGAAAATAGCGCGTCATTATTTTGAACCCTCGTAACGTCACGCGCGTAATGTATGACGTCATGTTTTGACGTCATTTATCCTGAATGACGCAAAACTCAGGAAAATCGTCGTATTTTACACACAAATCTTCAAAATTCATCTATGCCCCAGGCCTCGCCCACGAACTTTTTTATTCAAATTAAAAGGCCGGATCAGAAATCCATCGATTGACACAAAAATATTTATGGGCATGGCCTGGATTACAACTTGATTTCATAGTTTTGTATCGAAATATCGCTCATTTATTGATATTTTCAATGATTTCAGCGATTTAAGAAGTTTTGTGCGACGTATTATTCAGTATAGGACTGTGAAATTAAAAAAGCTTTCATGATTTGTACTCACCATACATTTGACATTATATAAACTAGAATAAAATGGATATATAAACAACTTTGAAAATAGGGCCGAAATGACAGGTTGCCGCACCTACTCCTTTCTAAAAACTGGTTCCTGTAGCATCATATTCCAGCAATCTTGTTACGTCTTTCGGTATATTTAGGGCATAATTCTCATAGATTTTGATCATATTACATCATTGTTTAGATTGAGGATCACTGACGAGGGTGGTTAAATACCCGAAACGTGCATGTCTGGTCCATGCTGTAAATTTATCTGCTCTAAAATGATGCTAATGAATTTGAAGACGTTAAACATAAACACCTATCCAATTTTTGCCTCACGGTCGTTTTTCTTCATTTTCACAAAAGAACATATCTGGTATCTATTTATCAACATGCAATTTGTTTTGTAAAAATCGAACCTATTGTTCTCCTACAAATGAGGTTCAAAATAACGTTGTTCATGAGGCCATGCGCAGTCCCATAATTTAGCCTGATTAGCAATAAATGCCCTTTAAATTAAACTTTCTATAAGGACTTGACTGATTTTTTCTTATTACAAAATAAAAGAATGATCAACAATAAAATAAAGAACAATCACAATATTGGTTTGCGATCACGGCTAAAGTCAAAATAAAAAAAAAAAATGTGTTTTTGAATCTATTGTAGAACTTACACAAATATAACAAAAAAAGAATTTAAATTGATGTAAACAGAAATTGTAACGATTATTGTTTCATGAAAAATTGCTTCAAAATTCTCTACGTTGATTCAATAATTGTACATAAGTAATTGAATCGCATGAAATATTTCCTAACGTAGCTCTGTCATCCCATAATTTTGTGCACAGAAAACAGCAGTCTTGGATGGAAAACATTAAAAGAAATAAGTTAATAAAAGACTGAATAGAATCATCAAAACAAATGAAAAAGACAAAAATAATATCTAGGTAATTTTGATATTGGTTTTAGTTATAGCATATCCGTGGATAAAACTAAAGAAGTAAAGGTTCCTATTTTTTGCATTTTTCGTTATTACGTCATGCGTTCCAACGTTGACGTCGTTGAAAGCAGGTTTCAATACTGATATTTTACATAAAATGTCAGAGCATCGGCGAATCCCGTGTCAGAAGTATAATTTAGCACTTCACTACCGCCTTCCGTGTAAACTCAGTACACTTTTCAGCTACGGAGGTTGGGTTGGTGGCTAGAAATTTCGGAAAATACTGAAAGTATTAATTACATAATGTTGTGTAGCAAGAACGTGGAAACCATGTAAAAAACAATGACTGTCCATAAAATTTATAGTATTAAATATTGCATTGCCTCCCGTTCACGTGTTGTTAAGTAAATAAAATACATTTTTATCATATTATTTTATATTTTCTCGATTTACAGCTGCAAGAGAGAGAGGTTTTTTTCTGTCTCCTTAGACACTGCAAAATATCACTTCTCCGTTGCAGCTGTCACTAGATTTTCTCCTAAGTTGCCTTCTTAATAGAAGCCATTTCGATGGGGAAGGGAAAAGGTAGAAAAACTTTGTCCCTAAGAAACTATCAATATGGATTCTTTGTAAAAACCTAAAAAATCAGACTTGCTTGGCCACGACATGTCTCAGATTTTGGATATTGTTTGTGTGCCAGGTGTATATGATGTCCGCAGAACGAAATGACCTTCCATTTTTTTCTATGACATTCCGTTGCCATGCTAACCAAGGTTCTGTATAAAAACCCCTTTCAACAAGGCATTTTTGTGCATCCCGTTACAATGGAAACGAATGTTGAATGTCGATGTAATTTTCTGAACAGATTATTTAAATCCTCTTTAGTTGATATAATTTGCTTATGTAATGCTCCTTCCGTCTGTATGTTACGTAAACGTGCTTCAATTTCAAGAAAAATTGCTTCTTCAAAATGTGCCCTTTTAGTCTAATTTAGGCATGATTTTACCTTAATTTCATTTTTGACATGAGTAATAATGCAACTGAACAAAGTTTGAATACTTGTTGCCTATTTTCTAAATAGTTTTATCCTAGCACTTTATGGGAATCGAAGGAAATTTATGTAGAAATAAGATTTTTCTGTTTATATGCCTTTGAAATTGGTTACCATGGCAACATTTGGTACGAATGTGTAAATACCTGTCATAAGTAGAAAGCTAATTTCTTAAGATGTATGCCTGCTATCGTTACAAAACTTGGTATGTATATGTATTAAAGACAATTTGATGCTATGGTGACCTTGAGAAAATGTCAAGGTCATTTGCTCAATTTTCAAGGTCATTGAAAAATATTTGCTATTTTCAGGCCAAATTTTGTGATTTTTGACTAAAAGGAGACATAATTAACGGTAAACGGTATGGAACTTTGGAAAAACAATAAATTGGTGAAAGTATGATAAATGCATTATTTGTTGAGATGAGTATCAAGATTATCAAAATCAATTGAAGACCCAAATAAATAATAAATGTAACGTACTTTACAAGAAAAATTCAGAAAATCTTAATGTTATGCTCTTATTGAAAGTATGTCATACATAGAAGTGAAATTCAATTTAACAAAACTGTTATGAATTCTTTTTCTTTTGATAGGCTGTTCAACTGTAAATATTTAAAATCACAATATCCAATGGAAGTTAGAGAAATCAATTCAAAATAATTGAAAATCCTGATTTTTGTGTAAATTTGAGTCTAAAAATAGAAATGTCCTTGAGAATTGGACAGATGACCTTGAAATGATTTGAAGGTAAAGTGATAATGATGAATGTAATTTGTGTACAGGTATGCTATATCATAATCATAGGACTCAAAATTTGGAAAAAAAAAAAAAACAATGTTTTAGATATGCGGTATACAGAAATATTGATTCCAAGTTGCTAGAGCAACGGTCTTTGATTGGAATTCATGACAAAATGGTGAGTTTCACCATAAATTTTATTTCTTGATTTTTTTCCAGCTATGAACATTAATTTTGTCAAGGTGACATCAAATACCCATTACGTGTGCCAAATTATGGTTTTCAACCTTCAAAATAGTCAAAAACAGGCAAAAATGACCCTTAAAATATACCTTATTTTGCTTCAATTTTACATGTTTTGACTAAATATCAACAATACCTAATTATCCCCTCCCCCCAAAAAAGTTATTCTTGTTAGAGTTTAACTTGCAAAGAAAAGTTTTTGTGTTCATAAAGTGAGTTTTGACTATGGTTTCCATGGCAACAGAATGCCACAATATGTCTTACTTCTCATATATATGAGGGTGACTAATAAATGGACCCCGTTACCATGGCAACCGTGGTTCAAATATACCAATATGGTATATTTTCATTGTTTTTGCATTAAGTATGATGATTATATAAAGATTAATCAAAATCAGTGAGGAAGGA
>VSWD01000013.1:40807809-40854567 GCA_033119305.1 Pinctada imbricata
TTGTTAGCAAAGGCTTTTTGTGACCAAAATTGACATTAAAACTAGGTCAACATTAAATTACTAAGTAACATATCATACAAGTTGCAACCCAAAATCTCCAAAACTGTAAAAATTGGCACTTTGCCAATTTAAAGTTTCATTACAACTCGAAATAGCGCGCGAAAACCGTAATATTACATCGAGCATGTGCACGTATAAAAGTTTTCAAATTTTCCATAAAGAAGGAAAGCTTTCCAAAAGAACAATAAAAAAATCGTTCAGATCGTTCGATTATTTCAGGATTTATAATAGTGTAAATATTCTACCTTTGATTACCTCTAGTGGGGGAATGGGTGAGCTTATCGACAAGAAAAAAAAATAATTTTGATATCTTTACATGCTCTTTTACATGGTACTTTTCATTTTATCCTATGGTGCAGTACTGAAATGCTTACATCCGAAAAAAAAAGAATATGGAGAAAGAAAAAGCTTTATGTTTAATAAAGAAAGTTGTTAAACTGTTGCTGAAAATTGAATGAACTTGAAAATGATATTATATAAAACATTAATTACCTGAGATTAGTTTAGCTATGTTTAATGTTAATTTGATGAAAGATTGATGTTTAAATGATAAAATTCTATTCTGTCATTGAAACTATGTCAATGACCTTGAGTCAAGGTTCAAGTTGAAAGAGCTTGATGCAAAAAACATTTGTGTACAATTTGAACTCTGAAGGTCAAATAGTCTTTGTTCTATTGGCGAAAGATTGTCGTGATCTTGAGAATGAGATTTTGACATTAGGTCAAGGTCGAGGTGAAAGGACTTGATTAAATGTATCTTATGTATGAAGTAAGAACTCTGAAAGTCAAATAGTGTGTTTTTTTTTCTATAGCAAAAAAGTTTATTGTGACCCAAAGAATGATAATTTGACCTTGGCTGTAGGTTACGATGAAAGAGCTTGGTTCAACAATTATATTGTAATAACCAGTTATTCTATGTCATGTGTTTTTATCTTTGTGCCTCGGCTCTGTGTTATGTTTGCATTTTGTGCACTGTCTTGTCTATTTTTGATAGCCTGCATTTCCTCCGTTTTTGTAACATAGCTAACATGATTCGAACCACGAGTGAAAATAATTATTCTGATCTATTTTTGCTAATCATCGTAAGTCTAACTTTACCTGTTTTGATCATTCATATGTCAAATATAGCATGATTTTCATCTGTAGCTTGTAACTTTCACATTTTCGTACCACGAATCTGTTTACATTTTCGTCAGAATCAGTGTCGTACTCGCGTCATTATTTATTCTATCCAAATTCACTCACGTTATTAAATGCACAGAACGTTGTACTGTTGCAGAATCCACTTAATTCCTTTTTATATTCAGTTTACTGTGTACAATCCTATTATTTTTACTATATCTGTTACCGGATCTTGTCGATCGACGCCATTTTGATTCGTCAGCAAGAAGAAGTTCAGTGGCGCTATAATTTATACGTTGAAATAACTATAGTTGAAGTACTTGAGGCAATGGTCCATGAATAAATCAGTATTTCTCATAAAATCATAGCAGCGTGCCAAATTTGAGTCTGTCCAAGGTCGTATTTCATAGGATTCCATGTATAACTATGTGTAACATGTTAACTACTGCAGTATTGAGCAGACGCGTATGAGAAGTAGTCCACAAATTTTGCGGTGCTAATTTTCATTGCTAGTCTAATTAATTTTGTGAATAACTTTACCTTTTTATTGCTTAGGAACATAGAAATTAATTTTACATGATACTTGAGTGTTAATGCGTGTATTTTGATGATACAAATTTCTGTCAGGATGGATTTTGAAACTGTCAGGCCTAAGGTGCTCTCTGATTGGTTGGAGTAGGTTATATAAGGGAGAAAGCAATCAGAGTTGGCCATTCTCGATCTCGTAGTAGTCACATCGATAACGCGACATAGCTAACTAGATATAAATCATGAATTTTGAAACTGACAATATGAACTTTGTGACTTAGAATGAATTACTTCACCTTATCATTCAGGCACTTTCCTGACAAACTGGAGCCTGACAAATATACAGTCTGAAAGTTTTGAATGCAATAAAGTTTAAATGAGAATTATAGAAGTAGTAAAGTGTGTTGCACTATGATAGAATTTTTGAGCGCCTGACAACTCGGGTTTTTAATATGTATTAAATAATGGTAACCATGGTAACAGAATTATGTTAATATCGCCAACCAGAGCCGAGCACCTTGTGTTTATTTTTGTTATTGCCATGTATGTTGATGTCATTTTACCTGACTAATGAATACTAGCCATGTTATTGTTGAATGTCCCGTTGTTTCGCCATTAAAATGCGATTATTGAACTTTACAAGAAGCTTTTTGATGTTTGTACATAGAAGAAATCACAAGACCGTCGGCAAGACTGTTACAATATGTATGAAGTTTGAACTCTGAAGGTCAAATAATCTTTATTCTATATGCAAGGTTCATTGTGACCTTTAGAATGCGAATTTGACTTTGGGTCAAGGTCAAATATATTGATTCAACAATTCTATGTATGACATTTGAACTCTGGATATCAAATAGTCTTTGTTCTCTATGCCAACGTTTATTGTGACCTTGAAAATCAAAATTTGACATTGAAGCTAGTCAAAATCAAATGACTACCTATACATAACCTACCATACAAGTTTCAACTCAAAATCTAAAAAGTTGTAAAAATTGGCAGAGTGCCAATTTAATGTTCCATTCTCAACTCGAAATGAAGCGAAAACCGTAAATATTCTATGGAACATGTAAGAGTAAAAAAGTTTGCACATTTTCCAAAGAACACTATAAAACAAATTTCGTCCCAATTGACGGTTAGTTTAGGAGTTATAAGAGTTTAACGATTTGAACTTTGATTATATCTAGCGGGGGCATGGTTGAACTTTTCCAAAAGAAAAAAATCAAATTCAGATATCTTTATACTATATAGTACTTTTCATTTTGTCCTATGATGCAGTACTGCCCGGAACTATTAGGGGGTAAGAATAAAAATGATAAGAATAAAGAAAAGACATTGCGATAACAGAAAAGATTCCGACGGATTAAATTGATACCAATTAAAGCTATAATAGTTATTTATTATATTGCTTTGTTAATTGGTGTTACTAGAATAAAATATAATATTTATTTCATCAATTAGGATAGCAGAGTTTCATTATACATTTTTATCAGTGTCCTGTTTTGCGCCGTGTTCAAAGATATCATATAACCAAAGCAAATTCTATTATTATTATTATACTTTGCACAGAAAGTTTGGATAGCGATTTTGTTAGGAGGACATTAACGAACGTTGAGTTTAAACGGGTACAACTAGTGTCTTGTTTCGTTTATTGCCGTCAGTCAGCCATGATTGACGGTATACTGTAATCATTCCTGATCTACTTGCACGGATAGAATACCTCTAGGCAATATGATTGGTCGACAGTTGCAAAAAATGCAAATATTCGTCTGGGTTATATTTAGCTCATGGAAATCCAACATACACATTTACAAATTATCTGTATCTGAAGTACTTGACAATCACAAATCTGTCATTGAGTCCTTCTGTATTCACACTGATGTCTCTGATTTTGATATACCTTATATCTACTGGATTCCCAAAATGTCCAAAAATCCTTACAAGCACCGCTTCATCGCCGGTTGGTCCAGGTGCTCCCCTAAACCTCTTTCCAATTTGCTTACTAACGTCTTCAAATTTATTAGCATCATTTCAGAGCAGATAACTTTGCAGCATAGACCAGACATACACGTTTTGGGTATTTAACCCTCGTCAGTGATCCTCAATCTTAACAATGTAATATGGCAAAAATCTTTCAGAAATATACATAAAGACGTTGAAAGATGGCTGGGATAAAATATACTGCGGGTCAACTTATTCCAGAAATGGAATCAATCAGATGTGGATCCTAAAGAATTCTAAGGAACTTTTGGAAAATTTAAAAGCCACCATTTTCATTCATATTACCAGCATAAAGTCTTTCGACTTCTCAACGTTCACACACCACAAACTCAAAAATAGACTTGCCAATATTATTCTCAACACCTTTTTTTACATTGTAATAGGAAATACAAATACCTCGTCATTGGGCCAGACGATACTTATTTCATGAAGGAACACTCTGATTCAAACAAATAGTATACTAAAGACGATATCAGTCGGATGCTTGGGTTTTTGACAGCATTTTTGTGGTGTTTGGAGGAACCGTATTCCAGCATATAGTCGACATCCACATGGGTACCAATTGCGCCCAACTGTTTGCGGACTAATTGTTATATTCAATCGAAGCTGACTTTATCCAGACCTTGCTCTCGACTGGGCGAAAGCACCATGCCTATCAGTTCAATTTTACCTTCGGATATATAGATGACTTGTTGTCCATCAGTAATACGAACTTTAGGGATCATTCACATGAAATCTATTACCATGAACTAGAGATCAAGAAAACAACAGGGAGTGATAGGTCCGCTTTTGTTTGTTTAGTGATGAAGGCAGCAATTAAATCACAATGCAGAATGTCAGGATATCTTATATGCTTTTATTATGTCCCTATAACGACCAAAGGACTTTCTCAATGATGATTTAAGCCGTTGTGTAATATGTACCCTGAAAAAGAAGCTTACTTGTAAGCCGTCTGGTAATGATGAAATCTTTATATTTGGAACATGTCCTGGCGTACCGTATCAGCTGAGAAACGAAAACGCCATACGCAAGAGAAGACGGAATGTTGCTACTCATGAAACTTCCATCTTTCGACGTAAACGGCAATTTGAACACCTCACTGTATGATAAGCGTTACGATTTCAGCTTTCACAAAACTAACTTCCCTTTCATGAGTAGCAACATTCCGTCTTCTCTTGATCATGATAGAAACTTTAAACACGATAATAATTTAGAAAATAGTATATCTTATAATATGCTAGAAGAATGAGAAAATCATGAATTTAGTTTTGGCCGAGAGCATATTAACTCCATAACATGTCACTGTATTTCCAGCACACATTGACGGTGCGTATCGGAGTGCCACCATGACAAGGGCCTCTCAAGTCATGACAGATGTGACAAACATGACGACCAGACAAGTACCAACTTTCAGTCGAGTAGAAGGTGCACTTAAATGTTTGCAAGATGGTTCCTGTGTATCTTTCTTCTACAAGCAGAATGGTTTTTCTCGTTTGTGTTCGATTCGACATGATGCACTACCAACAAATAAAGTATCACATCTCAATCTCAATCAGGAATATTATGTTTATAGAGGTAAGAGATACGCGGATACAATGTATCTAGATTTCTGTAGATAATTGTATTACAGCACATTTCACTGATGAAAACTGGAAAAACTGGAAAATTAAAAACTACACATAGGTCAAGCGAATGAGTTCTGCTTCTAGAGATTCGAACATCCATCAGAATACATACTATTCATTATACTCTTCAAAAGGGAGATAATCAGAAATTCGAACTCTATGTTTTTGGATGAAAATGTTGATATTTTGCATAATATAATTGTGCGATTTGCTCTAAAACCTAATTCGGGTACATATTGGTTTTACTGCTTCAGGATAAAGCACTACCATAGCTCTATTCGTAGAAAAAAAATTGTGCAATTTGCGACCTTCTAGCTGTTAATACAAATTTGAGTCCCCGAGGGCACATGTAGCCAAGTTCGATCAATTTCGGTTGATCGTTTCTTCAGCGCATTCTAAAATGTCTGTTATCAAAATTTCTTGAAATTTCTAAAACGTGGGTCCTGTAGCATCATATCCCACCCATCCTGCTACGTCTTTCGGTACGCTTTTTCGACATAGTGACTTTCATATTTTTTGGCATATTACATTGTTTAGATTTGAGGATCACTGACGAGGGTTAAGTACCCGAAACGTGCATGTCTGGTCCATGTTGCAAATTTATCTGTTCTTAAATGATGCTATTCAATTTGAAGACGTTTACATTTAAGTTGTTTCTATAGCAACCAGCGAAATCGTATTTATAAGAAAATACTCTCCGTAGAACTGTTTATTTTATCAGAATTTCTCAAAATAGGCTTTTATTCATACAGAAGCTATAAGAATCTAGAAGGTCGATATGCAAAATATCGACCTTCTAGCTGTTAATACAAATTTGAGTCCCCGAGGGCACATGTAGCCAAGTTCGATCAATTTCGGTTGATCGTTTCTTCAGCGCTTCTAAAATGTCTGTTATCAAAATTTCTTGAAATTTCTAAAACGTGGGTCCTGTAGCATCATATCCCACCCATCCTGCTACGTCTTTCGGTACGCTTTTTCGACATAGTGACTTTCATATTTTTTGGCATATTACATTGTTTAGATTTGAGGATCACTGACGAGGGTTTAGTACCCGAAACGTGCATGTCTGGTCCATGTTGCAAATTTATCTGTTCTTAAATGATGCTATTCAATTTGAAGTCGTTTACATTTAAGTTGTTTCTATAGCAACCAGCGAAATCGTATTTATAAGAAAATACTCTCCGTAGAACTGTTTATTTTATCAGAATTTCTCAAAATAGGCTTTTATTCATACAGAAGCTATAAGAATTCCCGAAAAATTAGGGTACATTTGAATTTTTGAAATTTCATGCATTGCAAAGGTATGTGAAAGTATGATGTGGTATTGTCTAAGAAGACGAAAATGTTAAAATAGGCCAACAATGGACGTTTATAGCCGAAAAACGAGACGGGCAAATTTTGACTTTTTTTGGTCTGAATAGTTCTGAAATGGTCATTATCCATATTTGTCACCTCTACATTTGGATATATCCATCTTTCCTTTACCTCATTGCTTTAATTATCATGAAATGAACACAACATTAAAGACATTGTGACACTCATTGACTAATATACATGAAGCTGAGCAGGCATTTGAAGTTTCAAATCCTCCGAAAATTTCAACTTTTACAGCAATAATTTGTCCCCCGTGACATGGTTATGTTTTGAAGTGTATTTATCACTTCTTTATACCTCTGTCAGGTGAAAGAATGTTAAACGTCTTCAAATTAATTAGCATAATTTAAAAGCAGATAAATTTACAGCATGGACCAGACATGCACGTTTCGGGTACTTAACCCTCGTCAGTGATCCTAAATCTAAATAATGGCCATGGAATATGGCGAAAATATGTGAAATTATGTCCAAAATATACCAAAATATGTAGTCAGATGGTTGGGATATGATGCTACAGAACCCCGAAGCTTTGTTCGGCCCTTTAACAATTTGCATCATAAACATTTTATTGCTATTTCCAAAACTTGTCAGTTCATCCAAAAAACATAATCAAAATCAAAGATGCTATTTTGAACATTATATTTATTTGCATCTGCTACTGAATCGACTCTACAGAAAAACAATGGAGCTGCACACACTATCTGTAAAGTAAACGAACAAACTTAAATTCAAAAAATAAAACCAGAGGGCGCTATGTAAATGAATGTTAGCGGCTCATCTAAATCTGGAAGCATCACTGATGAGGATTTAATATCCGAAACACGTGTCTGGTGCATGATGCACGTTTGTTTGAAATTTTCATCAGGAAGGTATAGAGTTGGGTCACTTCCGTATAATTGTGATGGACAGTATCCTACTGTATCCATGCTATTCCCACTACAAACCAAAATCCTAGAATGTATGACAGAAAAGGCCAATTACTAATATAAGAGTTGAAATCTACTGTAAGGAGGGATTTAAATCGAAGATTCAAAACTGAGAAGGAATTGGGTCTGCACTGCATCCTAATGACGATAATATCAACAGCACTCACAATAGAGCAAAATATTGAGGATCGACCGACCCCTGGCATGCCAGAGGTGGGAACAGGTGCACGGGAGGATTAAGCATCCCCTGTTGGTTAGCCGCAACCGCCGTCGATGTTCACGCACGAAAATGAAACAATATATAAAATGCGTTAGCTGTCTGGGGCTTTGTCTATAAAGAAAATGCTATGGCGACAATGTCTAAGTTCCGATCATTACCGTAGGTTGATTATGAGAGAAAAGTCCAGATTAATGATAATTTTGAGATTCAAGTAAGTCTATTTGCAGATGTCTATGTAAGTGATTGATATATAACATATTTCACCGATGTATGTATTAACAGCAAAGCCTGTGTTTTATCTATTCAATATTCTATTTGTTGAATGTTTTTACAATCATTTAAAACAAAAGTTCATCAAAATACTAATAAAAATATTAATGCACACTAAAGCTTGCTTTTCTAATATAGTCTTATTACTGAAACAATAACCAATACGTGATGCCACATATAATGATGATTTTATCGGTATATCATTGTATGATATGTCAAAATTATAATATATTTGGCACCAAAATTGCCCACTACTACCGATATTTATGGACGAGGATTAGGGTCGTAATGCTATTTGACTTACTTACATGCTTCATGCTATGTTACTTCATTCAATGTTTGATCATTCCATGTTCATTTGTCTTGCTTTCATTTCAAATTGACCTTAAAGTTTATATTTTATTTTGTCTTTCTTCGGTATGCAATGTTGCTTCCGTGCATTTTACATCTGTCCTTCGTCAATGCAAAATTGTCAATTATACCATGCGTTATGACATCTTTCATTGTGTCATTATACTTTCGTTCCAATGCCATTATTGCTTTGTCAATGCTAACCTCAATTTTGATTCCAGGTGGCGCTCCGTTTGTGTCCGTTCCTTGAAATGAACTTTGAGACGTCCCCTGTTGCAGTATTTGGATAAATGAGTTATAGATAGCACAAAAAAGCAAAAGTCGTTTGAAAGAATTGAACAAGAAAGAAATAATATTCTGGCCTTTTCTGTTTGATTTAACATAGTAAATTTCCCCTGGCTTGACGGTGATGTTCCTAGATTACCGTCCTATGGTATCTATATTTCTCAGCTCATCCGGTATGCTAGAGCATGTACTGATGTTTTGGATTTTCATAGTAGAAATTTACAAATTACCAAGAAATTTTTAGAACAAGGTTTTCGCTTTCACAAACTAGTAGAGACTTTCTGGAAATTTTACAAAAATTTAAGTCAACTTCTTCTGAAATTCGGACCAATACAGGCAACAGAGTATGTTACTTTGTGTATTTCACAACCTGCATTTTATGTTGACATTATTAACAAGATAAGAAGGATCAAAGATAGACAACATAATTATCGAAAATGCGTCAGAATCATCAAACGCCTTTTATACCGTGGGTATGATCCTTACGTCATCAGACGGACACTAGGCTTGGTACTTGACCAATCTACAGTCTTGTACAAGCGCATTCTTAAAACTTGCACTCTGACTGACTGTGACGACAGGACTCCATGACGGGCCCTGTCCAAACCTCTTTAGAGAAGACAGGGCCCCGACAACCTGTCATCTCTGAATGTCAGTCGGACTCCTCGGGTGATAACATACATGAGCTCGCGGTGGCAGAGCACGGATTGTATTACGTAGGCCCTCTTTTTATATCCATTTACATATTCATCTGTGTTGCTTGGGCCCCTGCGTTTTGCGGTCTTGTTTGTGTGTGATCATCTGACAGTGAGGAGGCTGTTTTACACCACAATTGTACGTTCTTCGATACCTCTGGGTAATCGGAAAGGTGGGAGGGTTGTGGGCACGTAATCCAGGATAACCATACCTTCTGCTATTTCCATGGCAGATGGCCGTCCTAAGTCGGCACCGGCTGCCCATTGGTCTCGTTGGTTTATGTGTAGTCCTTTGTGTTTGGTGTTTCTGTGTTGTGCGTTGACGTTCCTTGTCCCTTGCGCGTCTCTTTTTGTGCTTGTCTGCTTTGTGTTTTTGCATTGGGTGTTTTGGGGTTCTGTTCTTTGTGCTACAACCTTGTGTTGTTGGAGATCCCCTCCTTTGTTTCGCTTTTTGTTTTTTGTCCTTTTTTTATATACAATAAAAGCTATTTGAGGATTTGAAAGCTCAAAGTTTTCCACCGTAATGTTAATGGCATCGTAGATCTGTGGTTAGCGTGTCGGACTTCCATTGCATTTTTTTCCGCGTGGGTTCGAATCCCATCGACTACATATGTTTTTCTTGTGGAATGTGAATCGGAAAAGTCAGTTTTCTTTCCCTGAGAATTCATGGGAAAGACGGTATTTCATATCGAAAAAGTCTAAATAATTTGAAACTGCCGCGCGTCTTACACTGAACTAGAGATCAACATCCCTAGCCCCATTGATTCAGTCAAAATTGCAGTGTCCAGTCTCCTTCAATAATTTTGACCTTGAAGATTTACCTTTTGACATCTCTGTATGCCAACATTACTTCAAGTTGTTGTCCAGGACTACGTCTGTTGAGGAACGTGGCACAAAAACAGTTTAGTGTCATTCACAGCCTTTTTCAACAATGCCCAAACATTAAACCTTTATTGTGTTCTTATATACTCCGTGTTGGGAGCACAAGGAAGGTCTATTTTTTATAAGATTGTACTTTGGCAAACGTGTCAGATTTTTCTTGTTCAGTGGCGGATCCAACGCCAAATTTGCCAGGGGTCAATGAGCGAATTTTGCCGATTTTTACTGAAAATGGGGCATAATATGTACACATCATCTTCTCAAAAATTAAATTTTGTTGTTCTTTTTAGAAAGTTAAATGTCTATAGTGTGAGAAAATTTGTTATACAAACTTCTCTTCGCTTTCTAAGACATTGTAAATTTTGCATAAATATCATGAAAACTGGTATTTTTGTCAAATTTTCACGACAAATAGTATAATTCTTGATTATTTTCATTGAGATAACATTGAACGGTTTCGTGAACAACTTTTTCCTTTTGCATGCACTTAAAGACGTGCAAAGGTAACAACATATCAAAATGTAAAAGTTGTTCAGAAGCCCGCTCGATACTAACGTTTAGAAAGTTTGCCGATAATGAGCTCCAAATTGACGTTTTTCCAAAAATTTGACAAATTTTTCCACGTTTGAAGCCCAAATTCCAAGGACCTGAGAAAGGAAATGAAAGATTATGTATCATTTTATAGGAAGCCTACATTGTAGTACTAATATTGGTACAAATTGATTATTTCATAGAACTTTAAGATTTTGCCCTGAAAAGGGGTAACTTTACTATATAAATCATATATAGTCCTTTGAAATGAAAGCAAGACGAATGAACTTTGGATAACCAAACCTTGGATAAAACAACATAGCATGACCTGTTGCGACACATGCGCAACAATAAATTTAGGTGTCCCTACAATTAATTTACATGGCATTAGAGATGAAACCTTCGTAGTAAGAAACAATCATGAGTTTTGGTATAAACATGCATATGGGTATTTTAAAATCAAGCCCGGTAAGGTTGAAGTCGTTGATATATTAAAAGAGCATCAATTTTCACCAAGCAATTGCTTAAGTTCAGTGCGGCACGAAGAACTGCAAAACTTGTAACATCATCATAACAGACTTTTCATTTGCAAGTAAATACACAAAACACACATTAAACACGCATAGTTTTAAACTGTAAAAAATGGGCTGAAATCGAAGTAATTGCAAAATAATTTTTCTGACTTGATTTAATGTCAAAACACACATGACATCTTTAGTAATTATATAAGAAATTTAATAAAATTCAAGCTTGTAGTTGTAAGCAAAACAGAAAACGGACAAATCGAAAACGGTAAAATTGGCCATTTTCAGTAAGCAAAACCGCCTCGAGCACGTGTTTGTGGCCTTTGTTAGGAATTAAGACAAAAAAAGTCAAAACAGTATAAAATTACATTCATTAAGTTCATTTGATTCCAAATAATTAACAAATTAATTGACATTCAATTAATCTTCAACAATCAGGGTGAGAGTAAGCTTTACTTTCTCTCTTTTTGCTATAGTTTGATGAATACCTGACCTAATGATGGAACCAGCTGGTTTTTTGTGCGATTTTTTAAAAGAAGGAAGAATCATTGTGAAACAAATGTTTATGCATAATCATTTAATATGTTAGAAATGTTTTTACACAATTATGATAACGAGATGGTGTTTCAATTCGTTTCCATGCAATCTTTTTCTCTGAAAATGGGTGATACACACATTTCATCAAATTTCGACTCTACTTTTGGCAAACCAATAAAAATGTTCAATTATAGTCATAATCATCTTACATTTGGCTTCAGCAGATAATATTATAGGCAGTCTTTCCAAGGAAGAAAAATGGTATGCAATGAGTCATCATTTATAGAGAAGTCAACCACGAAAAATGACAATTTCTCTAATTTGCGAAAAAAATCGTATTTTTACGAGGCGAAAAACTCATATTTCCACCAAGGGGATTTTAGAAGACTTTTGATATGTTGTTCCAAGTGTCTCAACGTACAGCATAACACTAAAATAATTCTTTTGCAATTAGTTCGATTTCAAATCAAAATATGACTGGAAACAAGCAACAGACTACATTACTTTAGGTATTACAGAACCTGCCTTTTATGGTGATATGATAACAAAATTAGAAGGATAAAAGGTACACAACATTACCTTAAATTCGTCATTATCATCAAACGCCTTACATGTATATACCTTGGATATGATCCTAATGTCACCAGACGGACACTAGGCTTTGTACTTTACCAATCTACAGTCTTGTACAAGCGCATTCTTAATACTTGCACTCTAACTGACTGTGACGACAGGACTGCATGACGGGCCCTGTCCAAATCTTATAGAGAAGATAGGGCCCTGACCATCTGTCCTCTCTGAATTTCAGTCGGACTCCTCGGGTGATAACATACATGTACATGTGCTCGCTACAGCCGTCAGATCAAGGACTGTATTATGTACGCCCTATTTTATATCCATTTACATATTCATCTGTGTTGCTTAGGCCCCTGCGTTTTGCGGTCTTGTTTGTGTGTGGTCATCTGACAGTGAGGAGGTTGTTTTACACCACAATTGTACGTTCTTCGAGACCTCTGGGTAATCGGAAAGGTGGGAGGGTTGTGGGCACGTAATCCAGGACATCCACACCTTCTGTGTGGTCATCTGTTTTACACCATAATTGTATGTTCTTTGAGACCTCTGGGTAATCGGATAAGTGAGAAGGTGGTGCGCACGTAATCCAGGATAATCACTCAATTTGCTACTCTCGTGGCAAATGGCCGTCCAAAGTCGGCACCGGTTGCCCATAGGTCTCGTTGGTTATTCGTAGTTTGTTGTGTTTAATGTTTAAATGTTGTATGTCTCTTTTTCGTCTCGTCGTTTGCTCGTTTTAGTGTTTTCGCATCTGGTGTTTTGGTGTTTTGCTGTCGGTGTTGCAACAGGGTCTGGTTGGAGATCCACTCCCTTCTTTTTATCTTTTTTTTTCTTTTTGTCCATTCTCATTATCGTATATCGAGGGTAAAGATTTTTTTTTCTTTTCAGAAAGGGCATGTAGACGTTCCGAAAGTGCATGTAGACATGTTGGATTTACTGTTATGCACCATGAAAGCCTCTGTACATGTTATCTGGTCGACTATTCACAACGAAATCATACGGAATCTGTGAAATTTTGTAATGGCAGGCAGTCACATCTTTTCAGAGTCGACAGTCTAAAGAAACAAGAACTCTTGGAAAAGATAGGAAAGACTATTAAAAGATACTTTAAAGGTATTTATTTCCTCTTAATATCATGAGAATGGCACAGACGGACACGTGCATCACTATTTATCATAGCGATTGTATGGCAGGGTATTATGAATGAATAAATGCGACGCTGTAATAAATCGAAATGGTTTGAATAAATTTATATAACACGGATAGTAACACTCTATGCCGCCCTATCCTATAGTACCGTTATCATGACATAAATGAAATCCCTTGTATGACATAAAGAGATCATGTGCAATTACCTACTGTCAGCAAGGAAGGTGAATTTTTTAAAAGAAAAACTGTATCATCAATTGATTATTTAATTTTATATACATATCTGTACCAAGGTTTTGTAGAACATCGTCGATTGCATTTTCCAAACAATATATGTCAGAGACCGGCTTGTACATCGCATATTTTGCTCATTCCGGGGTTCGCAACCGTTTCGATGGGTATTCTCACGTTTGGCCTTGCCTTCTCCATTTTGAGACTGAATGACGGTTAGGTACTTTTTTATGTTTATGTATACTTTATTTGATAACGCATGTCCGTTATCATAACTATACAAGAAGATATAGTCCCTTGACATTACTTTCAATATGTAATTATTTCTCTTCAAGATACCGATTTAAGAGCAATTCTCTGTAAGGACCAAAAAACTTCAATTACACGTTGTCATGGCATTTCATTTCGTTTACTGATTTTTCTATTTGGGAGTTATTATGAAGTGCTAAGATGAAAGATAATCACTGTTTGTAGAAAAAGAGCATCGTTATCATGGTAACCATACCTAAAGTTTGAACCATTCGAAATTTCCGTAGGACATATCGTTTTTGTAACCTCTGTTGCCTTGGAAACAGGTACATTTGCAATAAAAAAAGAATTTTTTTCTTTCAATCCTCTTTGTTATGAATATCTGAAATAATTTCCACACTTCACGTCTATGCGTCTTGTATAAAAGGTCAAAGAGAAGGCCAAAATATGGTTTTAAAACCTTTCAATTATTGTCTTTGAGAGATCCTATTTTTGCATGTTTTTCGTGTATTTTCATGGTTTGAAATTTCCTATTGACAGTATTTTTGGAGATTTGATTCTGATATCCAGTAAGTATTGTTTATGAACTATACGCAAATGTAATAAGTTGGCTGGAAAAATATATCTTTTTCACTAGAAACTGCTTTAATTATGGTAACCATGACAATATTTGACACACATGGTGTGATACAATAGGTATGTTATGCGTCTATTTTAATCTGTCCCATGTATGATACTGAAACAAAACTTTGATCATACATCTACTAGAGACAAATTGATATATAGATAACCTTGATAATTGTTTAAGGTCATACGTTTAGTTTTCAGTGTCAATGAATTGTAATTGAGCAGACTTGACTAAAATAGTGATTTGTCGTAGAAAGAAAAGAATCAGTATTAAACGTATCCATGTGATACAAGAGTAAACGGTCATATGCAACAAAGTAATGGATATAATAGTTTTTCTAACAACAACTAAATGAGTTCAATTAAATCTTTGAATTTCTGAAATTGATGTGCGGATATTGATAAAAGAAAGCATCAAAATCAATATTTTCCCTTTTTCGTTAAAGCAATAGAATCATACTTCATTTGTGTCACACGTATGCCATTTGCCGTGTGGAGCTCGTAAAAAAGTTCCCCGCGAGGGGTTTGACAGTAAGTGTTTTGAATATTTTCCCTGACATGGTCGCCATATCACTTTCTTTATAGACATAACCTCAGACAGTGCATGTATTTTATATATTGTGATCATTTTCGTGCATGAACATCGACGGCGGGTGCGGCTAGCCAACAGGGGATGCTTACTCCTCCCGGGCACCTAGTCCCACCTCTAGCTTGCTAGGGGTCCGTCGATGCTCAATTTTGTGCTCTATTGTGAGTGCTGTTGAGATTTTCGTCAGGATCTTCTTTAACTCATTTGAATATAAAAAATCAGAGGTCTCAGTGATGCTGCATGTGGCTGAAGACCCTGTCCTTTAACTACCTTATATCTACTGGATTCCAAATACTGGAGTCATCTTGGACATTTCTACATTTCGTTTATTTCAAGCAGTTAGATCAGATAAATCAGAGGAGAAAACAAAGCGCCCTTTCATTAAAGTAAGATTTGCAAACAAAGGTATTGATAACTTGAATCTTGGTCAAATTTTGAATCACAAAACTGTCACAGAAAAAATCCCACCATATTTCAAAAGAAAAGAAACTCCTTGTATTTCCTATAGCTACACACCAACAGTTGCATCTAAAATTTACAATTACAAACGATTCCTGCAGTGTATTGATTTAAGTAATCCCTCACTACATCCACTTCTCTGCGAATGTTCTTCATCGGATTTCAACTACTCTCCTTGTGGACACGTTATTACTGGTGACCTTAGTATAGTCAAGAACGACAAGTTGAGAGCATTGTTAATAAAGGGTCCCAAATACAGAGAAAGTATTTCCTTTACATGGAACCAAAATGTCAAAATTATCATGGACTCTTGTGAGGAATATGCAAGACGTTGGGCAAAGAAAGAAGATGTACAGCTCGACACTCTTCCCTTTCCGAATGGATAAAATCAATCAGAGGGTTACTTTTATCTAGAATTAACCGGTTAAAATCAACTGTGAACACCAGATTCGTGTCTATATTTAAAGACCCTGATGTTATCAAAGAGCTTACCTACCTCCAAGAACATTATGTCATCACACCAGCGGACAAAGCCTCAAATAATTACACATTTACTTGCAAAAAGTACTATTTCGACAGTCTAGTTTAAGAGTTTGGTTTAAATTCGACACCTGGAAATCCCACTTACACCCCAACAAACCTTTCTGCCTCTGAAATAATAGATAATCACAAATCAGCTCTTGCTTCCTTTGGCTTCGACACTACCAATTTAGATTTAGATTTACAATACTTATACTGCATACCTAAAATGCATAAGAATCCGTACAAACAACGTTTCATCGCTGGTTCCTCAAAATGTTCTACCAAATCTGTATCGATCTTACTCACCAAAGTTTTATCTGAAATCAAATCTGGGCTTCAAAAATATTGTTCGACAGTATATTCTCGCAGTGGTATCAACCAGATGTGGATTTTAAAGAATTCGAAGGAACTTTTAGAACATCTGAAATTTTCTCATTTTAGTAGAGTCCATTCGATCAAAGCCTTTGATTTTTCGACACTTTACACTACAATTCCACATTCTAAATTGAAAGAAAGACTCGCAAAAAAATATAAGTTATGCGCTTACAAGTAAGAACGGTAATCGCAAATACAAATTTATTGTTTTAAACTATGACAAAACCTACTTTGTAAAAGAAAAGTCCGATTCTGAAAATAAGTACACTGAAACAGACATTATTCAGATGTTACACTTTCTGATCGACAACATTTTTGTGGTGTTTGGAGGAAAGGTCTTCCAGCAAATTGTCGGAATTCCAATGGGGACCAATTGTGCCCCACTCCTTGCCGACATTTTCCTTTACTCGTATGAAGCTGAATTCATTCAATCTTTGGTCTCTGAAGGGAAAAGATACTCAGCCTCTGACTTCAACTTCACTTACAGATACATAGACGATGTGTTGTCCATCAATAATCCAAAATTCGCGGATTACCTGAGCAGTATCTATCCTTCAGAGCTTGAAGTCAAAGAAACTACAGAGACAAATAATTCAGCATCCTATTTGGACATAATGTTGTCCTACGACACTGATGGTCACATGAACACCTCACTCTATGACAAACGTGACGACTTCAATTTCAGCATGACAAACTTTCCTTTTCTGAGTAGCAACATCCCTTCATCGCCTGCTTATGGCGTGTTCATATCTCAGTTGATACGCTATGCCAGAGCAAGTACCAAATATACGGATTTTGTTCTGAGAGCTAGGCGTCTTTCAGATAAGCTTCTCAGTCAGGGATATGTTTGTGACCGACTAACATCGTCACTGAGGAAGTTCTACGGTCGATATGGGGAACTCGTCATACACTATGATGTCCCACTATCCAGAATGGTGGATGATATTCTGTCATAGACCATTTGAACCATTCAACCAAAGATTGTACTCTATATCTTCCAAATTGGAAGTAACCGGATGTGACAGTTCTACCGAATTGAAGCGACGGGTGTTGCATGCAAGCAGGAGATGCTTACTCTTCCTGGGCACCTGGTCTCACTCTCATATCGGGAGTTCGCTTCTTTTCATATGGTGGAGGTTTTTGTTTGTTTGCTTTGGTTCCTGTTTTATCCTGATTTTGTATGCCTTCGGTTTCTGATTTTCTGGGTCGATTTTGTGCTGTAAACAGGGATATTGTCATTATCCATATTTGTCATACATGTACATGTATGCACAAAAATCATTACAAACGCCGATGCATTGCCGGTTCGTTCCATTTTGCTTACAAAAATATAAACTCGCATCAAGCAAGGTCTTCAAACATACTGCGAGACAATATATTCCTGAAATGGAATAAATCAGATATGGATCCTAAATAATTTTACGGAACTTTTGGAAAATTGATAGCAAATAATTTCAATGATATTACCAGCATAAAATCTTTCGCATTCTCCATGCTCTACACTACCATTCCACGCCAAAAGCTCAAAAACAGACTGACCAATATTAAAAGCTAAAACCTTTCTTTTTAAAATGGTAACAGGAGATACATATACTTTGTCATAGGACAGGAGGATACATATTTCTTGCAGGAACATTCTGATTCAAACAAATAAGTATACCGAATGCGATATCATCTGGGTGCTTGAGTTTTTGATTGACAACATTTTTGTGGTGTTTGGAGGAACTGTATTCCAGCAAGTAGCTGGCATCCCCATGGGTACCAATTGCAACGCACTGCTTGCGGACTTATTTTTATATTCACACGAAGCTGACTTCATCCAGACCTTGCTCTCGACTGGGCGAAAGCACCTCGCATCTCAGTTCAATTTTAACTTCGGATACATAGATGACATAATCCGAACTTTAAGAATCATCTACATGAATTTTTTTCTCATTAACTAGAGATCAAAGAAACAACCGAGAGCGACAGATCCGCTTCGAACTTGGATCTACTTCTATCTTTCGACGCAAACGGTTATTTGAGCCCTTAACTGTATGACAAGCATTATGATTTCACCTTCCAAATAAATAACTTCCCTTTCATAGCAACATTCCGTATTCTCCTGCTGATGGCGTTTTTGTTTCCCAGCTCATACGGTACGCCATTGCATGTTCCAAATATGAAAATTTCATCGTTAGAGCCAGACGGCTTGCAAGTAAGCTACTTGTTCAGGGTTATATTGCACAACGGCTGAAATCATCTTTGATGAAGTTTTTCGGTCGCTACAAATGTACGGGGATATAATAAAAGCATATCAGATTCCCCGTTCCAGAATGTTCAGTGACATTCTGGATTGTGACTGAATGGCTGCCATCATCACCAAACAAGAATTACTTACCTGATGTGTACATTAATATGTACATTGGGACAATTACGGAATTTGACAAGTTTCAATGGAGCTGTTGCGCCTTCGGTTTATGATTTTCTGAATAATCGATTTTGTACTGTCTATAAGGATATGGTCATTATCCATTTTATTCATTCCGAGGTTCGCAACCGTTCCTATGGAAATTCTAATGGTTTTGCCTTGCCTTCTTGACTTTGAGACTGAAAAACTGATAGGTACTTATTCTGACACTGCAAAATGGTAAAATGACCCTTAATTTTACCCTTATTTTTGACCTGATTTTTACAGAGTTTGCCTTGAACAGTAAACTTCTTGTAAGATCTATCTAAAAACTGAGTGCATTTTGTAAGAAAGGAAGTGTAAAATGTATGAAAATGAAATTCCTGCTAGTATGGTATCCATGGCAAGTTTAGATAATTTTAGTTACAGTGTTTACAAAAATAAATCTTTAAGAAGTTTCAATCTTGAATCTAGTAAATCATTTCTATTTGAATAGATAATCTTTTCAATCTTTTAGTAGTATCTTAAAAATCATTTTAAGGAATCCATCGACAATACGATACCTTTCCTTGAGTACGAATAGATGAAATACTTAGTGAGAAGAATGAGAATATTTATACTGACGGAATATTTACTGTTTGAGTTAAGACCTAAAATGATTATCGAATCCGATAAATGTATATTACTTTCAGTTTTTATCCTCAGCAAGTTATCCAAACTATTCAAGATCTCTTTGACTTTACTACAATATATAAAAAGATGTAGAAGATTTTCTTCTGAAGAATGACAAATGCTACACATCGGAGAATTTGCAATATTTATGATAAAAGAAACTTACTAGTTGCCAAAATTCTGGAATTGAGCCTATTTTGAAACAACCGTAGTCTAGTATCTAAAGTTGTTTTGAAGGTAGAACATTTATATTTTTCAGATTAATCATCATGGAAATGTAATTCAATTTCCCATTTTACACAGTTCTTTAATTTTCCACAACCATTTGCTATGAAGAATTTGCATCCTTTTTTTATTAGAAAAAAATTATACTCAAATATTTTGGAACAAAAGGTTGAGATATTTAATGATGCATGGTTATGATATCTCTAAGGGAGGGCCATTTCGATAGAATTGCCTATTTCAATTCTAAAAATTTAGTAAATGGTATATTGATGTTGTGATATTTGGCTTTAAACCAGAATATTTTGAGAACTGAAAAAAAAAGGTCAAGTGCATTTTTAAGACTTTTGTTGGATCCATCCAAAAATAAAGTAGTATCGTCAGCAAACTGAAGAAGACAGACTTTTTTAAACCTTTCTTTAATCCCTTTATGTTTTATTTTGTCGTATAGGGATACCCATAATTTCAGCGCATATAATGTAGATGTAAGGGGATACCGGGTCCCCTTGACGACAGCCCCGCCCTAAATGAGAAACCCATTTGCAAAACACAAAGAAAAGCATTATTATATAAAGATTTTACCCATCTAATTAAATCTGATCCAAAGTTAAAGAATTCCAAGGCTTTATACATAACGTTTCACGACACGGAATCGAACGCCTTCTAAAATCAATTTGAAGAATAATAGCAGGTATTTGATTCTCTTTTACTGAGAATATGTCAAATATCAATCTAGTGTTATCACCGATGTATCTACCCTTTAAAAATCTTTATTGGTTTTCATGTATCAGAAAGTCAAGAACAGTCTTTAATCGATTGGCTATACATGAAGAAATAATTTGATATGAATTATCTAAAAGAGAGATAGGTTGCCATTTTTTTTTAAACTCCCTAGGTTTGTCTCCCTTTGGCAGAATAGAGATGACGCCATGTTTCTGAGTATGAGAAAGGGAACCAGCGTCAAATCCAAGATAAGTAGATCGTATCAAAAGAGTACCTATGTCTTTCCAAAAAAAAAACTTATAGAACTCGACCGTAATGCCGTCTGGTCCCGACGATTTATCGTTCTTCGTATGTTTAAGTGCTTATAGCGCTTCCTGGAAAGTAATTTGTCCCATTAATTTATTTGCAAAATCATCATTAAGTACATTAACCTCATCTTCATCAATAATATTTTCAAAAGTAGCATCTTCTAGTTGTTCATCCTTACTAATGTATAGATTTACATAAAAAATTATTTCTTTTAGTATATCTCCCTGTTCTGTAATTGTATTACCTTGAGAGTCAATTAATTTAAAAACAGTCTTGTTGATCATGTTAATATAATTTCTTTTTCATAAACTCAAAAAATTACTTAGAGGGTTTTTCGCCCTCTTCTATCCATCTAGCCCGAGCCCTTATAAATTTTCTTTTCACATCATGTTTCCATAATTGTTCAAGTTCTTGTTTAGTACTCAAGAGTTCGTTTTGTAAGTTAGGATCAGTGTTTAAAAGAGAACTGTTATCTAAATCTGAATTTTTTTTTCAAAAGCAGTCATTTTTTCGGAGTTATCTTTCTTTTTTGCAGATGAATATGAAATAGTGCGCCCTCTATTTTTTTTTTTTTTTTTTTTTTTTTTTTTTGCTCAGTTGTTTGGCTTTTTATCATTTGTCCAATTCCTTTTTGTTAGATTATTAGTATTAATATGAGTGTTATTTGATGCATAAAAAAGCTATATTGACAACCTGCATTCTTATACAATGATACATTGATACCATGATACATGTTATCTTAATTACTGGTATGTTTTATTTCTTACAATTCAAAACAAGAAAATAAAACTAAGAGGAAAGAAGTACTAATTATTAGTAAATCAAAAATGTGAATAAGTGATCAATGCAATATGCGGAAGATACGGACAGTTCATTAAAGCCATTTGCCATCACCATAGCACAATATTCTTCAAACTTCTAAAACCGGGCTGATGATATTGTCATCGGTTTGCTTCATAGACATGTGACCCTTTTTTTTAAACGAAGTTCAAGAAAATGTAAAGTATTAATGAATTTCATTAGAATTAGTTTTGTTAATGGTGTCGTGCTGTAAGTGGTTTTAAGTAATAAAAGCATCTGAATACATTTATATACTATCACACACTCATCACATATACCTTTCACACACTTTTCATACAATCACGTCAAAGTGTCAATCTTTCCAATGAACCTCATTTCTTTGCAAATAATTGAAATTTCATGTTTTTCTGAAACGTGAATTTTTCTGTTTTCAAGTAAAGTGAAATATTTTTTTTTTGCACCTTCCAGAGAGGGAATACATTTCTTCAGCTTTTGCATATAAATATATTTCTTCAATAATGAAATGAGAACTTGAATTTTCTTATTATTACTATATCCAAATATCAAATCTATCGCGTTAATGTTTATTTCTATATCAAATTCGTTCCTTAATCAATTTCGTATATTATTCCATAATGACAAAGTATAACTACAGTAATAAAATAAATGTGAAATGGTTTCAGGTTGCATATTACAAAAAGTACATTGATTTGTATCTTTAATTCCAATCTTATGTAGTAAGTAATTCGTTCCTAAAATTCTATAAATAATTATATACTGTAGCCATTTTATAGTACAGTCATTTGAATTAACGGCATAATTAACGTGTTCCCACCATTTTTCATTCTTATGAAAATTCAATTCAATTTCCCATTTCATTTCAGACTTTGGCCTTAAATAAAGGTTTTTTATAAACATATCATAGAAATCCCTTGAACCTTTTTCATTTTTTAAAATAATCCTTACAGAATTTGGGAAATAAGGCTGATTTTGTCGTAAGAACTCCATTTCGAAAGACCAGTTATTCTTTTTGATAGATAGCATGATACCAAAGTAAAGTGTAAATGAAATATATTCCTTTGTTCATCCATTCATTATAACATAATATTTTGCCATTCACAGTTATTTCGTCGTTGAACCATAGAAGTTTATAAGCATTTTGATCTGGCTCAAGTAATTTCATTAATTCATAAAAAGATAAGAAGACATTTTTCCAGAATACATTGTGAACAGTTTTGGTCAATTCTTTGAGATAAGAAGATCCAAACTTAAGAAAAGATTCAAATTGACTAGGAAGATTACTAAGAAGCAGTGTTTGCCATGAAGAGTCAATTTTATTGTTCAGTAACCTTCTGATCCACGTAATTTTAAGACTTTTTATAAATGATTGTAAGTAGACCATACGAAGACCACCATTCTTATAATCTTGAATAATGGTTTTTCTAGCAACTCTGTCATTCTTATTATCCCAAATATACAAGAAAAACATTCTTTCAAAATCTTTTAGTCTTTTCTCGTTTGGGTTCGGTAAGGATAGAAATAAATGTGTTAATTTAGGAAGCATGATTGTTTTAACCACCGTGATTCTGCCGTTTGTACTAAGTAAACGTTTTGACCAAGACTTTGTCAAATTACTTATCTCTTGTCTCTTAGGTTCAAAGTTTAATTCTTCTATTTCATTTAGGTTAACTGAAAAAAAAAAAACAATTTCTGACGCCAGATATTTAAAAGGTTCCTGAGACCACGTTAGCTTATAATTTTTACACAAAGTAATATTCGAATCTCTAATCGAGCCAATTTTGATGCATGATGTTTTAAGGTGGTTCGGCTTAAGGCCAGAAAATTTTGAGAATTGTTCAATGAGTGAAAGTGCATTTTTAAGTGAATTCTCAGAAAAATCTAATAATAATGCAGTATCGTCAGCATACTGAAGAATTTTGTATTCATTGCCTGAGATAGATATTCCCTTAATTTCCTTATTCTCTCTCATCATAATTGCCATTATCTCTACAGCTTAATCCTTGACTTGATCTTACTCATTTACTGCAATGTGAAACTTTCTTCTTTTTTTTCGTGATAATTATAAATAGCAGGTAGATAAAAAGGAAATTGGGGTCTTTGACAAAGAAATGTAAGAAAAATAACATCCACACACATACACACACCCTAGCATACACAATATAACACGAAAAAAAAAAACAGCTTATGATTCACAATGTAACTCTGATAACGTAAAACGTTATCTCAACAACAATAAATTTTTAGAATAGGCTGATCAATAAGTCTGATATCAAATAGTCTTGAGACCAACGTGTATAGAGTTCAGTGTTAAGTATACGTCCTTTCTAAAGTCGTTCATGTAGTTAATGTAATTCATATTTTAACCTTGTAGTTTGTTTAAAAAGTGTCAGTTGGAAAAAGATAAACATCTTACTTCTTTTCAGCGTCGACTCTTCGACTTCTTGATTTTTTCTTCAATGTCGTAATCATTTATTTGGAATTTTACCTTGCGTCCACTTCCACACACTTTACCAAACACATTACCGTTAAAGTACCACGATGATTCGATCATCTCATGACCATTTAATCTTTCGATCAGTCTGGTATTTTCCGTGGTGACGTCATCCGCAAGACGTATTCCTTTTCTAGCATCCTTAAATACTGACCTTAGTCTGATTATGCGACTTTTGACCTCCGAATTCTTCAATTTCATATGAATAGGTCGCGGTTGATCGACTCGCTTCCCCGGTATTCTGTGGATTGCTACGATCTCCTCTGGTCTCACAGTGGTGTCAGCTTCCGACTTCATCATGTCTATCACTTCCGTTTGCGTGTCCTCGTGCGCCCCCTAATTTTATATGGATTATTTAAAAGAGAGACAGGTTGCCATTTTTTAAAAACGTACACCAGGATAACCACACCATCTGTTACTAACGTGGCTGATGGCCGTCCTAAGTCGGCACCGATTGCCCATGGGTCATGTTGGTTTATGTGTTGTCTTTTATGTTCGATGTTTGATGACTCGTTTGCTGTTTCTTGTCTCTTGTTGGGTGTGTCCTCTCTTTGTTTTCACTTGGGGATTTTGGTGGGTTGCTGTTGGTGCTGCAACCGAGTCTTTCTGGAGGTCCCCTCCTTTGTAATATGCATCAATAGCATTTCAAAGAACAATTGATCGTCAAAAGTGAACTGAATATTACTACTTGGAATATCGTCAAGAGTCGATCGATCATATATAAGTAATGCATAATGATTCTTTAAATCACTAATGACTTTTTTTACTTGTTTGACATATTCAGAACTGCTAAGTAGTCAGGAGTTGTTAAATTTCCAAAACCATTTGCCCTTGAAAAAACTATTTCAAGAAAAATTGAATTCAACGATAGAGTGATCAGATTTATAGCCTGGGCAAATGTCCGAATTTTCAAAAAGATCCGAATCAAATATCGACAAATTGAAAGCATCAGGATGTTTAAGTCATTCAATGGTCTTTTTTATTGATTTTTGTTCAAATCGTTTTTCTTTCTGAATTCTCATTATTTTTCTTATTTCAAAGGAGAGATAGGGACTTTTTTCATAATTTATTCAAGAGTAGTCTTTCTTTTATTGGTACATTGATTTTGCAGCATTAAACAATGCATTCATTGAATGTTATATATCTTGAATAAGATTGCAATTTGAGAAAAGGGATCAATATTTTTAAATTTATCATGTGTAGACAAAAATAAATAACATAAAAGTGAAAATATTTATAGCAACCCCAGAACAATTCTCAAAAACACAAGCATTGAACTTAACTATGACTTTTGTATGGATATTAAAAAATGCGAAGGCATCTTGAAGTATTATAACCAACATGATCAATGAAACGAAAAAAAAATGGTGGATCTTTTAGTTTGTTTTGGTGGGGGGATAATTATTATTCGGTTTCTCCCTTTCACTTATATTTATCACTTTTAATGAGTTAAAGAAGATCCTGACGACAATCTCAACAGCACTCACAATAGAGCATAAAATTGAACATCGACGGACCCCTAACAAGCTAGAGGTGGGATCAGGTGCCCGGGAGGAGTAAGCATCCCCTGTTTGGCTAGCCGTACCCGCCGTCGATGTTCTCGCACGAAACTGAAAACAATATTCACAAAATATGCACTGGCTGAGTTTATGTCTATATAGAAAGTGCTATGGCGACCATGTCAGGGAAGGACATTCAATGCACTTATTGTCAAACTAAGTATCTCAGTGCTTTGATCTTTGAAATACAGCTTGTGCTTTTAAATAGATTATTAGCTCTACCCCTACTGGTTAAAGACCAGTCGAGTTTTTGCAATAACCCTGTGTGCGGCGTCCATCTGTCCGTCTGTCTGTATGTCTGTCTGTCTGTCTGTCTGTTCGTCCGTTTAACTTTTCTTGTGAACGCGATCAATCCTCTGAATCTGTGAATAGTACAAAATAAATTCTCTTTGCATTATAATTAGCCCCCAGGGTCTTGGAAAATGGGTGATTTCTCTTAAGTAATTCAATGTAATATTGTGAGCTCCAATAATGAGAAAGTATAATTGATAGAAAGATAATTGTTTTTGCATTATTCTCAGTTTGTGGTTTAGATGTAAAGTGTGTCACCTGATATTTGTATGAAATCCTACCCAACAGGGTCTTGTAAAAGGGTGGGGTAATTTTCTCTTTTATAACTCTATGTAATCTTTTGAGCACAAATGCTTACATCACTGGTCAAGAACAAACATCAAAATGCTTAAGATTAGATAATCTGAGCTATCAGTTAGCTAAAGTTAGTACATGAGAATCAGGTGAGCGTTGTGGCCTCTTGTGTCTCTTGTTTAAATTAGAGCTTTTTATATGGTGGACAGGTTGTAATTACTTACAGGGTTCAAGACCGGGATTGGGTAAGCAAAATATATAGTACATGGAGACATTTTGCCCTCATTTTTGCTTTGATAGAGAGGTATGCGCTCCCTATATCTTGCGGCTTGGATCTGATGTTGTGTTCATTTATAGGATTCAAAAATACACGATAGAACATAAGTATATATGATTTAAGAAAGTCGAAAAAATCCACATTTGAGATTTTCTGTATCCATAGGAAGGATAATTGTAAAGAGAGAAACAATCCTTTTCATTTGATTGAATTTAAATGCGTTTACTCATTTTGTAAAAACACGCGCCCTCTTCAATTAAAAATCAAAAATGAGTTTCTTTTTTAACATCTCTATCCTGAAATTTCCCAGGAAGGAATGCTTATCTCCTACAAATCACGAAAACGTTCTCTTGTTCCGAAAACGATACATATATACTTGTATATATATATATAAATATATACATATACTAGTATGTCACCTATGTCGATTTCAAAAGTATTTTCGCGGATTTCTGGATCCAAAACTGGATTGGCATAACTCATATGGGTTGATTTGGGACAAATATACATTCATTTTTCATTCCTGCTAAAAGCAAATCTTATTAAATATAAATTCAGAAATTCCAGGACACACCATAAAAAATCCAGGACACTTTTCTTCCGTTTCACAAAAAGCCAGGACATACTGGACTTCTTTAAATCCTGTTTATTTCACATTTGTTGAATTTTCAATCCCTTAAAATGGATAATAACATGATAATTACATAAAAATTTTAATAAAAGAAGTCATAAAGAACCTTACACTTTTGAGACAATAAAAAATCCAGGAAAAATACAAAAACACCAGGACAATAAACACAAAAAAAATATTGTTCAGGACACAGTACATGGTGACATGGTGTGGGTGTACTTGAGAAACGTCTGTACTTTCAATAGCATCATTTAAGACCTGAAAAATTGCAGCATTGACCTGTCATGCATCTTTCGGATATTTAACACTTGTCAGTGATCCTCTATCTAAACAATGTTATATGTACCGAAAGACGCAGCAGGATGGGTTGGATATGATGCTACAGGACCCACATCTTAGAAATTTAAAGAAATTTTGATAACAGAAATTTTCGAATGAGTTAAAGAAACCGAAACCGAATTTTGGCGAACTTGGCTACGTGGCCATCGGGGACTCCTGGTCCACCAGTAGTGGTACAAAATTAATGTTAAACGTCTCCAAATATTAAGAACCGACAAATTTGCAGCATTGATCAGACATGCATGTTTCGGGTACTTAGCTGTGTTCTGAATCAGATTGTTCCTTCATTTGTCTAAAACAATGAATGTCTCTGCGATTGCAACCCTTCAGGACGAAGAACGTTTTTTATTCATTATAGAAACCAACAAAGTTTAATTTTTTGATGAGGTATGTTTGTGTACAGAGCAAATAGACAGATTGTACACTTGTAATGTGTTTAAATCATATCTGAATTTCATGAATTCAAAGACAATCTATGAAGTTTAAATAATCTTTTGTTTATAACTTTCCTACATTTAATCAGAATTATATTTTAGGAAAAGCCGTAAGGCATGTGTACATTGACGGTAAGCTGAGAAATGGGAAATGGTATTTCAGCAATGGCAAGCAGCTCAAACATCTTTTCTGGGTGGACGGCCTTCCAAAAACCGACCCAAGAGCCAGTTGTATTAAAACATCGCATTCAATAAATTACAAATGGGCTGCCATGCCATGTTTACAATTTGGAGAAACGGCAAGGATTTGTGAAAAGGAATTAATGTGAAGTTTCATGTGATTACTGTTGTGAAAGATTCAATCTATTCTATAGGTCATTGTGAAATAACTTTAACTTGACATTTTTCATAACAGACAGATTCATAGACATATCTGTGATTATTTTTTGAAAACGTTGTATTCAAAGCAAGTTATAAATTGACGAACATACCCAATATTAACGCCATTTTTTAAAAGATTCGAAGCAGAAACAGTGGAGAGTGAGCATGAAATGTCGTATTGAACATTTGTGGGTACCTAACAAATACGCAAGTCTCATCAAAGGGATCTGACAATGTGTGTTTATACTTATATTTAAGGATCGTTACAAGTTTAGACAAATGAACTAAGTCTTGAAATTGTCAAAAACAAATTAAGTGTATGACAGTATGTGTTTAAAGGTAAAGTTATGTGTTATGAGTTTTCCAGAATTTGTATTGAAAGAAAGCTACAGATTGACCAATATACTGCATTTTTACGCCAGTTATCTATTGATGAAAATCAGTAACAGTCGAGTACGAGTATTCCTATTGTGCAGAAAATATGCAAGGCTCAGCAAAAGGATATGCATTTTTTTTTTCTTACCATTTCTTTTTACTCATAGTAAAATTATATGTACAGAATTTCTAGGCAATATTTTGTTTTGAGATGTTAATCAAATATGTAACATCAATCGTCCTTTAATTCTATATTAGACATCATACGGGTCGCAGTTATGAAGGGTTTTTTTATTCATGATTTTAAATGAGCACCTATATGAACAATGAATTATTATTTTCCATATCTATGTATTGAATACATAATGTAGATAATCAAAATATATGTAGAAAATAAAAATATTCTGGATGGCAGATATCGTATACTGTAGAAAAGAAATAAATAAATACTTTATTGCTGAAACACTTGAATTGAGTTATCAAATCAATCTTTTTTCGATAGCATTGGCTTTTTCCGTGGTGTAGTAAAATTAAGTTTGACTCAATGTTTAACGTCCTCAAATCCATTAGCATCATTTTAGGGTAGATGAATTTACAGCATGGACCAGACATGCACGTTTCGGGTATTTAGCCCTCGTCAGTGATCCTCAATCTAAACAATGTAATATGGCCAACATCTGTGAAAATTATGGCCTAAATATACCGAAAGACATGGCAAATCTGCTGGGATATGATGCTACAGGACCCAGGTTTTAGAAATTTGAGACAATTTTGTAAACAGAAATTTTCAAATGCGTTTGAAGAAACGACGAACCGAATTGATCGAACTTGGCTACATGTGCCCTCGGGGACTCCTGGGTCCACCAACAGTGACACTCACCAAGTGGTACAAATGTTTAACATCTTCAAATTCATTAGCATCATTTATCAATAATTTTATAATGAAGAATGTATTTGGCAACTTAGTCGAAGTTCGGTAGAACAGTATTGTATCGGCAGTTACAAACCTTTAAATGCGATTCTTTATTCATCGGTCATATCATTTCTCAAAGACCGCAGACGATTCCAACTATATGTAGTTTAATGAGCGTTAAGTGAAGTCTGGAGGTCAATAAAAACAATGAGGGGCGGAAAAAAGAAAATTATTTCAATAGCGGATGCTACTGAATCGACCCTAGAGGAAATTTGGAGCCGCGCACTCTCTGTAATGTAAATGTAAAAATGTAACTTCAAAAAATTAAAGAGGGCGCTACTGAAATTATTTTTAGTGGCTCCGCTGAAAGCGTCACTGATGAGAATTTAATATTCGAAACACGTGTCTGGTGCATGTATATTGGTTTGGAATTTTCTTCAAGAAGGTGGATCTCGAGAGTTTGAACCCTTCGACATTATTAATATAGACACTTATTTCACGTTGCAGTGTGGAGCAGTTGAAATCGTTTCCCGTTGCCTGATGTTTGTCAAGTGTATAAATCACTTCTTTCCAGCTCTGTCACCCGAAAGAAGCTTTGTTTTGGCATTTTATCAATGTGACATCATTTATATTTTTTGCTATTTCGAAAACTAGCCATTTCACCGATAAATATCATAATTGAAGGAGTTTAACATCTTGGCACCATCCCTTCATTGCTATTTTGAACATAGATTTTATTTGAATATTCTACCGAATCGACCCTACAGGAATTTTGGAGCCGCGCACGAAATGTAATGTAAATGTAAAAATCTAACTTCAAAAAATTAAAGAGGGCGCTACTGAAATTATTTTTAAATTTCGTCGGCGATTTCTCGTTCACTAATTTTCGTCAGCGATTCCCTAGGTTTCAAAATTTTCGTCAGCGATTAGCTTTCAAAAATTTTGAAAGCATTAGTTAACGAAAATTCGTCAGCGATTAGCTTTTAAAATTTTTGAAAGCTAATCGCTGACGAAAATTTCGTCAACTAGCTTTCATAATTGTTGAAAGCTTCTCGTAAGCTATTTAGAGTCGAGAAAACCAAGATGGCCGAAATCAAAGCAATCATCGTCATGATTTGCTTGATTAAGAGTAGTAATATAACGAAGTTTATTCAGATTAAATCATGAATAATAAATATTCTTGGATTTAATTAAATATTGTATTTTGTTTTATTTATTATAATTTTAAGAATTCCGTGTTTCCGAAATCATCTATTATAAGTTTAAAGATTCCGTGTCTCTGAGATCGGACTATATAAGTACATGTAGATTTAACACATTACACTTCTTGATATATCCAGTGAAACCCTGGCTTCTCTGTGACTGTCGGAAATTTTGAAAGATGTTTCACAAACAGTGAATTTTAAGTCCCACGCAATAATGAGACGGTTTCTTTTATCCTCCAACCTGTGCAGAGGAATTCGCTCGAGGCGTGAAGCGGCCATTGTAAAAACAATATGGCACACGAGCGTTCAAAAAGCTTTCAAAATTTTCGTTTGCGATAGCTTTCAAAATTTTCGTTTGCGATAGCTTTCACAATTCTTGTCAGCGATTGCTTTCAAAATTTTTTTCAGCGATTACCTTCAATATGTTGAACGCTCATAGCTTTCAAAAATTTCCTTACTTATGATTAGTAAACGAGATATTCGTCATCTACTTTTCGAAAGCTATTTAGAGCTTTCAAAATTTCGTCATCTCAGTAGCTTAAGAAAAAAAACGCTGACGAATAGTTAACAAAATTTTCGCATTTAGCTTTCAAAATTTCGTCATCTCGGCATTAAACTGTCCACTGGTCGGGGCTTTACTTCCATTGTCGTCAATGATAGATACTATTAGTAAGATCTAAATATGCTTTCAGTGGCATCACGGTCATTTGCTACGGATTTATGACGTTAATTACGGTAAGGTATTCAACGGATGATGGAATTTATTTTTTATTAAGAGCACGTCGTTTATATATCTGTATAAGGAATTGAATTGAAGTGGTAGGTGCTCCTTTCATAGAGAAATTAAGGTGGGTCCCTACTCGAACCGTTATAGGTTTTCCCTTCAATGCAGTATGTTTGGAGCGATATCTTGATAATTTATAAAACTGTATACCTGTATGTGATTTTTCTTCATCTATGGACATTATCTTAAGAAAGTATGCAATATAAAGAACTTCCATCATGTATTTTACGCAAAAAGATGGATATAGTATACCGGTATATTCTTAGTTGAAAAAGCGATGAAATTATAATGGGGTATCCTTATTTTTGAGCGATATCTCGATCATTTATAAAACTGTATACCTGTTTGAGATTTTTTCACAACCTTTATACAATACAGTATGAAATAATGCAAAATGACGAACTTCGTTCTGGTATTTTATGCAAAAAGTGGGATATACTTTATATTATTAGTTGAAAATGCGATGAAATTATAAGGGGGTACCTTTATGTTTGGAGCCATATCTTGATCATTTATAAAACTGTGTACATGTAAGTGGGTTTTTTTTTTCATTTACATACATAATTTTATCACATATTGCAAAACAAAAATTCATCTGATTTTTTTTAAAGTTGGATATAGTATATATTGTTGGTAAAAATGTGATGAAATTATAAGGGGGTACCCTTATGTTTGGAGACTTATCATAATCAGATTAATGATTGAATATTATTTTATGTGTTACATTTCTTCTGTATGACTTGTTATCATAAATTAGAACAAAACAAATTAACATATTATTATCATTTCTGAATTTGGAGGGTTCAGAAGCATTTGCTGGATATTTGATATTCCTCAATATTAATGTTCAAGAGTACGTTTCTATAATGTACTGTATCTTTGATGAAAAAAATTACATATCTATGTCTGTGTTTTATTTCTCATTTGGACCATAGTGTTTATGAAAACCCCTAAAATACAACTTTCATCTGTTAATTCTTTGAGTAGGGATCCACCTTAAAGACTGGACGATGTCGACTTCATTTGAGTATAGAAAATTTCAGTAAAATGTGGAGTGCAGTTTTATAAAAGACCCTTCCTCCAAACCTTAAAATTATGATATCGTTCAGAATTTTTGAGATTGCAAAAGTTGCAAGAGTAACCTCCTGTCGTCGGCAATATTGCAAACAAGCAAATCTTCTTCATAATTCAACCATTTTGTATAGAAATTTAAATGAAAGTGGAACATAATTAAATTTTGTCATTACTCATAATATAATGATAAATACTAAGAGTATACATTTTCAAAATTAACATTTTTTTGTTGTGAAAATGGGAGATGTCTGTGAATGCGTGCCTTTGAATTGGTGAGAATATGAAGAAATATAACGAGCTTGCCCAAGGACTTATTAAACAGAAGGATTCGCAATTATCTACACCGCCCTTAGAATAGTACTGAAAACTCGCTTGTAACGAGATCTGAACGAGATCAAAACATAGCCCTGTCCTATCCGAGAACGGTGATCAAATAACATGATTTTCTCAAGCATCACACAATAAACACATAAAATATTGATACGTACAATAAAAGTCATGTAGAAGAAACCTTACTGTTTCAATAAATACCAATTTTATCAAAAGATATTGATATATTGTTATAATATCTAGCTTCAAAGCGGAGCCTTGACATTCGCCGTCATGACCCAGATATCGTCAAAGAGAGTTGAATAGGCATATGCTCTGTCCCATTTTCTTAGTCATTACTAGACTTACACATAAAGTATTGGTGGCAAATCGAAAATGAAAACCTAGCGCGTGAATTAGAACCAATTTTGATTAATTTATTTATTCGACGATTTCATCGTATACCGGAGCTTCACAAATAGCCCAAAGCTCTGACCCATTTTCTCAAACTAGACAAGATTTACATATGACATATTGTTATCAAAATAAAGACTAAAACCTAATGTGTGCATTAGGACCAATTTTGTTTAATAAATTTGACAATTTCATTGCTTTACGGGGCTTCGAAAATGGGTGTTTTCACTCGTCGGTACGCGCGGCCATTTTCTGAAAGAGGTAGACAGCCCAACGCTCTGACCCATTTTCTCAAACTAGACAAGATTTAGATATGAAATATAGTTATCAAAATAAAGACTAAAACCTAAAGTGTGCATTAGGACAAATGTTGTTTAATTAATTCGACAATTTCATTGTTTTACGGGGCTTCGAAAATGGGTGTTTTCACTCGTCGGTACGCGCGTCCATTTTCTAAAAGAAGTAGACAGCCAAACGCTCTGACCCATTTTCTCAATCTAGACAAGATTTATATATGAAATATAGTTATCAAAATAAAGACTTAAACCTAAAGTGTGCATTAGGACCAATTTTATTAAATTAATTTGACAATTTTATTGTTTAAGGGGCTTCGAAAATGGGTGTTTCACTCGTCGGTACGCGCGGTCATTTTCCCCAAAGACGTAGGCAGGTCAACGCTCTGACCCGTTTTCTCAAACAATACACGATAAATACAAGGATAATTGTTATCAAAATAATTAATAAATCCTAATGCGTGCATAAGTACCATTTTAATTTCATGATACCTAATGTTAATAAGAATACAAGACTTCTAAAATGGGGGGGGGGATGTTTACGATCACCTGTTTGCCACGGCCTGTAAATGTAATGAAGAAGGTAAACAAGTCATCTAAAAACCTTTTTTTCTGTTTTATTTTATAAAGTATCTATAAAAAGTTGTTTTTAAAATAAAGTTGGACTTTTTTGTATCTGCTAGAATTATTTTTCATGTATAGATGTCGACAAATGACCATAATAAAACTGCCTCAGATATAAGGGATCTCGATGCAAGTTCGCCATCGCCATTACGACTACGACGTGACCTATATAAATAGGCCCGCTTTAATTTACCCTTTTCTCGACTATTTCAAGACGTAATATCAAAATATTGGTACCAAAATGAGCAGGATAATCTATTCTACTTATCTAAGTCGTTTTTATGTTGTAATAATTAACATATTTAGGGCATTCATCGTTTTGAATATCACAACCCTAACATCACGTTGCCTAATTTGCATATCAAAAGGGCACGAGAGATGTTAACGGGAAAAGACGAAATTACATCCATTTGTTTATAAGTCCTTGGCTTGCCATACAATACGGCCAAGAATGGGAGGTAATTTTGACTTTTTGACGTCATCGGAAATCTGTCTCTTATATTTTGACTACCTCTTCATCGGTATATGTTAGTACCACTAATGAGGATTCATTTTCCGAAACACGTGTCTGACGCATTAAAATTGATTTGAATCCTTTAAAAAAAGGGTTAAAAGTTGGAACACTTTTACATTATTAATAAGTATAGTGCCGTTTTTGACATCGCCACCTACATATATACTAACAGAAAAAAACAGACTGTGATATTTTATAAAATTGGGATAAAAACATGAAATGAAATAGACTAAGTATAGGGTTCATTCGTCCTAAAATCATACCTCCTCACGACAAAATGAATGATCAGTTGTCCAAATTCATTACATGATGCTTTAATCGAGAGGGGATTAATCTAATTTAGTTTAATTTATGTTTGTACATCTGAATCAAAGTGTTTCTTTTCCGCTACAGAATTCAAATCATGGACATGTAGTGACCTTTGTATTGCCTCGTCCTTCCTCTTGGACAACATTTATGTCAGATTTGGTGAGAATCTATACAAGCAGGTTGTAGCGATTCCTATGGTTACTAATTGTGCGCCTCTTGTTGCAGATTTATTTTTATACACGTATGAAAAAGAATTTATCCAAAATCTTCAAAAGCAAAGAAAACACGATGATGTGAAATGTTTTATTGGTACTTCTAGGTACCTGGATGATATTCTTACTATAGACAATCCTGTTTTTGAAAAGTATGAAAATGTTATTTATCCACAAGAATTGACTGTAAACAAGGCAAACGTTACATACACAGAAACACCATTGGACCTAATATCAAAAATGATAATGGAGAGATTCATACAAGTGTGTATGACAAAAGAGATGCTTTTGGATTCAACATAGTAAGTTTTCCTTGGCTGGACAGTGATGTGCCTAGATTACCGTCATATGGTATCTACATATCGCAGCTCATCCGGTATGCTAGAGTATGTACTGATGGTTTGAATTTTCATGGTAGATATTTATAAATTACCAAGAAACTTCAAGAAAGGTCAAGGTTTTCGTTCTCACAAACTAGTAAAGACTTTCTGGAAATTTTACAAAACTTATTGTCAACTTCGTTTGAAATTCGGACCATACAAGCAACAGAGTATATTACTTTGGGTATTTCGCTACCTGCATTTTATGGCATGATCAACAAAATAAGAAGGATCAAACGTAGATAGTATTACCATGGAAATTGTGTTATGATCATCAAACGCACGTAATCCAGGATAATCACACCGCCTGCTACTAACAGTCGGTCGTCCTAAGTCGGCACCGATTCCCAATTGGTCTTTCGTTTGGTTTATGTGTAGTCATTTATGTTTGATGTTTCTCTGTGGTTTGGCGTTCCTTGTTCCATTTGCGTCTCTCTCTCTCTCTCTCTCTCTCTCTCTCTCTCTCTCTCTCTCTCTCTGTGCATGTCTTCTTTGAGTTTTAACAGTGGGTGATTTGGGGTTTTCTGTTGGTGCTTCAACTAGGTGTTGTTGGAGATCCCATCCTATATTCATAACATACTGTAAACTTGGACATTTTCGCGTAGGGATAATTTTCTCGTTTTTTTCGCGAATCTAAGGCTTTCGCGAAAATTCCCTCCATGCTTAAATATTCCCGCTGCATTCTTACAATGGGAAAACATTTTTATCGCAAAAATTTTCCCCACGCGTAACGTCTTGATGTTATAATCGCGAAATGTTCCCCCAGCGAAAATAACCACGTTTACAGTATCTGCATAGTTGGCTTGCTAAATATCGTTATCGATCCGCCCGATTTCCGCGTGAACTTTTTTCTCATTTTTGAGTCTGCGCGTTATGCGATGAAGTTTTACATTAAGTCTTTGTCATTTTTCTGCAGAGTGTAGGTAATTTTTACGGAAAAACAATGTTTGGTTGAAGAAAATAGTGCTTAAAATTTTAACGTTCAAGAATAAAATACTGATTTCTTGCATTTGGGAAGTTTGCTTCTTAGATGCCTCCAAACGACGTGATTAGACAGCTTTGAAAGAATTATTCTTTGGTCAAAGTTTTCAACATATCGGCGACATTCGGTAAAAGGAAAGGACAAGGGGCGTTTTGGGCTTAAAATGGCCGATGTCGGAAAATTAATGACATTTATTGTGAACATAGAGGGCGTCTTCCTCTGTTATTTGGTATATAAATTATAGGAATCGGACAATGTTTAGATGCCGAATAAAGCATTCAAAGTATCCTTGGTGTGGCTTTGACGTCGCACTCCTGACGCCTTTTTAGCTATTTGACGTTGTCACAAAGCGCTCTCATGTATATAAATTTACGGCAATGTTTGATAAACCAATACGTATTTTGGGTCTTTGTATTCCTCAATTTTTGTATTACTTGTATGTTTAATCCGTTAATCTTTCATGTGTCCATACTTTCATATATACATGTACGTTTGTTTTCACTTACTATATATACACTATCATATTAGCGGATGAAAAAGGGGGCGTGATGGACGCACACTCTTGAGCAGAGAAAGGGTTATACAAAAAAAAACGTTGACATTTAGTTCCGACTATTAACTCTGTTCAAACCAAGTATATTGAAACGATTCTAGGGTCTAATAGCAATTCTCCAGATTGCTTTTTTTTAAAATCTGAAAAGTGTTAAAATAATTTTCGTAGGGGAGGAGGTATACTTTGCCCCGTAAACCAACTATTAGATGAGTTCCAGACGCCTAGACGTTTGGTTAATGAGCAACCCTTTCACTGAAAATTATGTGTCTGCCCCTTGATGAGGTTGACGTATCCATTCCTCATAAAATAATATAAAAATATTATGCGACCAGGGGGCATACATTTTAAACAAATGAATACGTCATACATGCATGAAAAGTCGTATTTTGAATTCATGATAAGTGTAAATGCACTGGAAATAAAAAGATATTTGGATGTGACAAATGTTTGATAAGTTTTACGTATCCAGCCGTCTGTCTGTCCGTCCGTATACATTCTCCATTTTCTTCCGCACAGAATTGCGGGAAACCTTATAGGAACTTAGGAGGTTCTAATGGTCCATTACAAAGTTTGCGTTTACAAGTGAGGGCAGTGAACAAAGGACATTATTAACCGACATATTTTGATTTTTTTTTCTTTGCACTACAATACAAAAAGCACATACTTACGGTCATCTACATAGTTTACGTAACAGTCGATAAAAATGATAATAGTGACGGATATAGCCGTTCGCCCGCAGTGCCAAAAGAAATGCTTTGAAAGCAAACTACTGATACGGAAACCACCGATTTAACAAATCACCAATCTACAGCATTGAGACATATCGTGCGGTGTTCCGTTGGGTACTAAAAAGCTTCTTCTCGTAAACACATTGTGACACGAAGTTATACGATACGAAGAAGCGAAGTTGAGAAGCGAGGCGGAGAAGGAGCGAAGACAAGATGAAGCGAAGTTACGATGCGAAGAAGCGAAGTAACGATGCGAAGATCTGAACTTCGCTTCTTCGCACAATAACTTCGCTTCTTCGAATCGTGACTTTGCTTCTTCGCATATCCATTTCAAGCGCGAAGAAGCGATGTTCCTAACGGAACACCGTTATATCGGAATCTGTTTCCTGATCTGAGGAATGAATTTTGATGAACCAGGAATTTGACTCAATGCAATGCATAAACAAGCTCAAACACAGATATTTCTTGACCAAGTATTCGATATAAATATCTAGAAAATTGACAATTTTTTCAAAATTGTTTAGAATTTGAGGATCGTGAAATGTTTTTGAAATGACCAATTAAAACTGTTTTGCCAGATTAAGGCAAAACATAATAATATTCCAATGGGACGCATTTCGGCAAAAATGCATTGCTTGATTGGCAGTCTATATATACGAAGTCCAGAATCAAAAGAAAGATAATCCCCGCCGGTTTTTCCCCCTGATTGCCCAACATTCTTTTGAGCTTTTAACGATAAAAATGCTGATCGATAATATTCATCTTGTCGAGATCATCAAGTTCTATATAGTTGGACCAAAGGTAAGAAAACTAGAGGGCTCTATTAAAATAAAAAATAAAATAGCAAGTAAAAAGTAAACATATGTAATTGCGATATTACCAAAAAAAAAAGAAAAAAAAAGAAAGAAAGAAAAAAAAACTTTGATAGAATAAATATGAATTGAAATGAAAAAAAGCAGGTTGATTCTATGAATTGCATTCAAACAAAAGTCCTGGTTTCTACGATATTTTCTTGGTCATAACACATATATCTTGAAAAAAAATCATTTTCTCGGAAAAAAATTTCCACATTTGCGGAGTTAAATTTTTCATTCAAATTTCTTGTTCGTATCAAAGGGGGTGTTCTTGTCATGGGCGGATCATATATGTTTCAGAAATGAAACAAAATTCAAAATCGTCCCCGGCCTCGTTTTCTCAAATAAATCAATTGATATAAGACATATTACAAAGAAATTTGATCACTTCAAGTATTCTTTCTTTTATTGATACATGTAAGTTACTGAATAAACATGGAACGGCAAGCAGATAATCTGATCATTTGTCCTTTGTGCAGAGGTATCAATTCCCTAAACATACAAAATATTCTTTTTATTTTGCCAGGGACTAATTCGAACCAATCAGAGAGTGTAAATTGCGTCATGTGCTCGACGTCTAAATTTCTGTAGACCGTCAGTAATTTTGCCACTGCCGTATAAATGAATTCGCGTGTAAAAGGACGGCACAAAACACCCATTTTCTGCGACAAAAGACGGAGATTTTGGTCCTCAACAAAATAAAAAAAAATTATTGGGTTTGTTACAGACCGTTCACGGAGATTTCGTCTTCTATGGGCTTGATAAACCCGATAAATTTCTGTAGACGGTCAGGAACAAACCTAATAACTAATACTGCTTAGGAAATTACAGGCTATTGTATAATTTTGCACTGGCATGTGTAAATCTAATTAGTAAAAAGAATACGCATACACTTCCTTTGTATTGACCTTATATATCAAATAAAATTTTCATGTGACATGAGAAAAGTGATATACGATGAAAATCAACAACGAATATATTTGAAGTGAGTACAGAGCGCAGGCTTTAACCAACACGATACATTGCCAGAAGTGAGATCATAAATCAAAGAAATTGTGTGTAAAGTATAAATTTGGTTAATGTGTGTCTTCACGTAGAATTTCGTCAAATTCGACGCAAAATCCTATAAAAATCGACAGATTTTCGCAAGCAAATCAACTTTGGCGCCTTTTTATGACGTCATAGGCAAAGTGACGTCAAGTTTCGGACTCGCTAATTCCGTCTTTTCGATTTTACAGTTCCACGTTCGATTTGTGCAGGTATCTGACGTAAAAACATTGTGACGTCATTAAATTCCTTTGAAAACGTCATATATGTAACACTGTTTCCCTGAATTTCACGCTTGTTTCCATAGAATTTGATGACGTCACAATGCGTTGACGTCAGATACCTGCACAAATGGGAAGTAACTCTGTATTTCGAAAAGACCGAATATTGATGACTGATCTTAATCTTTATATACACAAAACATGAAAACACAACAATGGCTTATGAAATTGCTGTAAAACCACGGCCAAATAGGGGGCATATCGCCCCTTGTCCTTTTGCCTCGGACGTCAAGTTCGAAAATTAGGACATTACGTAAATGTGACCTTTTTCGTCCAACTCTATAAATGCAGAAAATATCCTTGGCTATAGACAGCTAAGTTTCGGAAACGGTAAAGTAAAATATTAACCGATTTGTCCGTCCGCGACGCTGAGTTCAGCTGGTCCATTTCCGTTAGCGTCTGCAAAACGTCACTTTGATTCAGGATAACACGAGTGCATACACTTCTTTAGCTATTGTTATTCAATATCAGAACGTTAATTTGATATTTTGACCATCATTATCGCCATAATGTTCTCAAAAAGTCATTTTGACCAAACTTAAGTCGATTTCTACGTCAAACAGTTTACGTCAACGCTTAGCATGGTACGTTCAACAGAACCTTTACGGAACAATGCTAGCGCATTATTACATAATTCTAAGCGTCTTTATTACCCTAGATATTAATTGTCCAAAGTTTGAAATGTAAGTCATATCAGATTAACTGACACGTGAAACTTTTTTCATCTCCTTCCTGTGATAAGTTATAATGACAAATATGAAAAAACCCACATTTTTGGTGTTTGGAGGAAAGGTTTTCCAGCAAATTGTCGGAATTCCAATGGGGACCAATTGTGCCCCACTCCTTGCTGACATTTTCCTTTACTCGTACGAACTTAATTCATTCAATCTTTGGTCTCTGAAGGGAAAAGATACTTAGCTTCTGACTTCAACTTCACTTACAGATACATAGACGATGTGTTGTCCATCAATAATCCAAAATTCGCGAATTACCTGAGCAGTATTTATCTTTCGGACCTTGAAGTCAAAGAAACTACAGAGACAAATAATTCAGCATCCTATTTGGACAAACATAATGTTGTCGTAGGATACTGATGGTCACATGAACACCTCACTCTATGACAAACGTGACGACTTCAGTTTCAGCATTACAAACTTTCCTTTTCTGAGTAGCAACATGCCTTCATCGGCTGCTTATGGCGTGTTCATATCTCACTTGATACGCTATGCCAGAGCAAATACTAAATATACGGATTTTGTTCTGAGAGCTAGGCGTCTTTCAGATAAGCTTCTCAGTGAGGGATATTTTTGTGACCGACTGACATCGTCACTGAGGAACCACATCATTTGCTACTTGCGTGACAAATGGCCGTCCAAAGTCGGCACAGGTTACCCATTAGTCTCGTCGGTTTATGTGTAGTCTTTTGTGTTTGATGTTTACTTGTCGTGTGTCTCTTTTCCGTCTCGTGCTGTGCTCGTCTTTTGTGTTTTTGCATCGGGTGTTTTGGTGTTTTGCTGTTGATGCTGCAACGGGGTCTTGTTGGAGATCTCCTCCCTTCTTTTTCTACCGTCGATATGGGGAACTTGTCATACACTATGATGTCCCACTTTCCAGAATGGTGGATGATATTCTGTCATTGACCATTTGAACCATCCAACAAAAGATTTACTCTAAGTCTTCCGAAATGGAAGTAAAAGGATGTGACAGTTCTACCGAATTCAAGCGGCGGGTTATTGCATGCAAGTAGGAGATGCTTACTCTTCCTGGGCACCTAGTCTCAATCCCATATCGTGAGTTCGCTTCTTTTCATGTGGTGGAGGTTTTTGTTTGTTTCCTTTGGTTCCTGTTTTGTCCTGATTTTGTATTCCTTCAGTTTTTTATTTTCTAAATTGTCGATTTTGTGCTGTGTGCAGGGATATGGTTGTTGTCCATATTTGTCATATCCCTATTAAGAAATACAAAATCCTTAATCGAGAAATTGTCTTACCAAGGGAATTCAAAACCAGGATAAAACCAGAACTAAGGCAAAGGAACAGAAAATAAAAATCTACCATATGAAGAAAAGTGAACTCCCTGCGAAGGAGTGAGATCAGGTGCCCAAGAAGAGTGAGCATCTTCTGAGCCTGTATCTATGGTCGTTGTCCATATTTTGTAATAACACCATTAAGAAATACAAAATCCTTAATCGAGAAATCGTCTTACCAAGGGCATTCAAAACCATGATAAAACTAGAACTAAGGCAAAGAAACAGAAAATAAAAATCTACCATATGAAGAAAAGTGAACTCCCTGCGAAGGAGTGAGATCAGGTGCCCAGGAAGAGTGAGCATCTTCTGATTGCATGCACGAAAGTAGGGGATCTTCAACAACACTTAGTTGCAGTTCCAGCAATCAGCAACAGCTAACCATCCCCCCCCCCTGCAAAAACACAAAGCAGAACCGCACAGAATGAGACCTAAATGCTACAATGAACGCCAAATCACATATGAACATCAAAAATAAATGGCTACACATAAACCAACGAGACCAATAGGTAATCGGTACCGACTTAGGAAGGCCATCTGGCGCGTCAGTAGCAGATGTTTTGATTATCCTGGATTACGTGCGCACAACCCTTCCACTTCTCCGATAACCAAGAGGTCTCGAAGAACGTACAATTGTTGTATACAACAACCTCCTCACTCTTAGATCACACACATAAACAAGACTGCAAAATGCAGGGGCCCAAGCAACACAGATGAGTATGTAAATGGATATAAAAAGAGGACATAAGTAATGAAGTCCGTGCTCTGCCGGTTGTAGCGAGCTCATGTATCTTATCACCGATGAGTCCGACTGACATTCAGAGAGGACAGGTGGTCGGGGCCGTGTCCTTTCTAAAGAGGTTTAAACGGGACCCGTTATGGAGTCCCGTCGTCACAGTCAGTCAGAGTGCAAGTCTTAAGAATGCGCTGTTACAATATGTAGATTGGTCAAGTACCAAGCCTAGTATCCGTCTAGTGAAATTAGGATCATATCCACGGTATAAAAGACGTTTGATTATTCTGACGCATTTTCGATGGTATGCTGTCTACCTTTGATCCTTCTTATTTTGTTAATTATGTCACCATAAAATGCAGGTTGTGAAATACTCAAAGTAATATACTCTGTTGCTTGTATGTGTCCGAATTTCAAAAGAAGTTGACAATAGTTTTTGTAAAATTTCCAGAAGTCTTTACTAGTTTTGAAAGCAAAAACCATGACCTAAAACATTCTTCGTAATTTGTACATTTCTCTTTTGAAAATCCAAAACATCAGTACATGCTCTAGCATACTAGATGCGTTGTGAAATGTAGATATCGTATAACGGTAATCTAGGAACATCACCGTAAAGCAGGGGAAAATTTACTATATTGCATTCAAAATCATCTCTTTTGTCGTGCACACTTGTATGAATCTCTCCGTTAACAATTTTGATATTTAGGTCCAAAAACCTTATTACTGTGTATGTAACGTTTGCATTGTTTAGTGTTAATTCTTGTAAATAGATAACATTATAATTATATTTTTCAAAAACAGGATTGTCGATAGTAATGTTAAACGTCTTCAAATTGAATAGCATCATTTAAGAACAGATAAATTGGCAGCATGGACCAGACATATATGTTTCGGGTACTTAACCCTCGTCAGTGATCCTCAAATCTAAACAATGTAATATGCCAAAAAAGTATGAAAGTTACTATGTCGAAACATCGCACCGAAATACGTAGCAGGATGGGTAGGATATGATGCTACAGGACTCACGTTTTATAAACTTTAAGAAATTTTGTTAACAGAAATTTTAGAATGCGTTGAAGAAACGATCAACCGAAATTGATCGAACTTGGCTACATGTGCCCTCGGGGACTCTTAGTCCATCAGCAGTGACACCTACCAAGTGGTATAAATGTTACACGTCTTCAAATTGAATAGCATCATTTAAGAATATAATCCAGGTACCTATTAATGAGTTAAAGAAGATGATAGCAGTACCAATGAAGCATTTCACATTATCATGTTTTCTTTGCTTTTGAAGATTATTCATAAATTCTTTTTCATACGTGTATGAAAATAAATCTGCAACAAGGGACGCAAAATTGGTCCCCATAGGGAGCCCTACAAGTTGCTTGTAGCGATTCTCACCAAATCTTACATGTATGTTGTCCAAGAGGAAGGACAGAGCAATACACAGGTCACTACATGTCCATGATTTGTATGATTTGTATTTTGTATCGGAAAAAACCCCTTTGATTCAAAAGTTTCCCCCCTCAACTAAAGTACCATTTGATGAGTTTGAGAAGTCGTATAAAGAAATCGTATTGGCTTGAACATTTCTCGATTTCATTTTGTCATTCACATCTCCTGAATTTTAAATAAACCAAAAGAAATTTACATCATACCTGTTTTGAACAGTTTCACAATATTTTGCTACTTCTTCCTTTATCACCGTGAGTGCTGACGTCAGATTTTTAGACAAAATCGTAGTTGAATAGTTGCTAGAATTAGCAATGTATCGTATTTGTAAGGAGGTTTGTGAAGATTTGGTATGCAGTATATTCTAGGAAGATCAATTTTAGAAGTAGGGATGTTGAATGCAGAAATTTCACTGTTATATTTGCTCAAATTGTTGATGACACTTTCATTGCTTTTGATATAAGTATTTGTAGACGAAAGTTCCGAAACCAAAGTTGATATGTAGTGTTATTGGCTGCTTATTCTGCAGCAGCGAAAATTTTCCATGTAAATTACGTAACTTGGATTTGAAATATCTTTCAGATTTAGAACTTGGATTATAAAAAAGATGAGGATTTTTGTTTAAGTTATCTATTCGAATGTCAGTAATATCCAAAATGAGGTCTTTCCAGTCATTCAGAGAATGTGATTCTACTCCTTCCTATTTACACCATCGTTTAGTATAGTTAACTAAGGCTCCCTTTAGTATTTCGCGACATTTAATACATTATATCTTGGATTGGATTCTATACTTGGGTCCTTCTTTGAGAAGACCACGGAGCTCCCTGTCCTGGATAATTGAAAAGTCACTTGTAACAATATAACCAGCTTGTTTATATAGGTACGTTGCACATTCTCAAGAAGCAGGACTTGATTCAAGTATTTTTGAATCTGATGTTACTTTGTTGTAGTTAATTACGAATCTTCTTACAGGTTTCTTATACTTCTAACAAATAAGAGGAGGTTCTAAGTTCTCAAAATATTGAGGAATAGGACTTTGTACACGATGATCCCGAAAAATATTAGAGATATTTAGAAGATCAAATCTTTTTGTTAATAAATGGAATTTTTATGAATCGCCTTTTAGGGGGGACGTTTTAAACAACATGATAAAGTTTACTCTGTGCGAATGTTAAAACGTATTAAGTCTGAATAAATCAGTATTTTTCAATAATGCAACCTCTGCTTCATCCAAGATAGATTTCACTGAAGTGCTGGAACTGATTGGAGAGCATGTAGCAGTGCATGTCTGCCGCCTATGCATGCTATGACCAGAAGATCATCGAGGGTACGGTGTACTCTAGCTCTTTTTCGTTTTTTTTTTTTTTTTTTTTTTTTTTTGGATACGTCTCTTTCCATGAGACATATGCTTCCATTTCATATTTGGGCGAATTGAAAATACATTGATATTTTTGGAGGCTGAGGAAATGTTTCCTTGTCCATAAATTTGATCGTTTAAACCAAGGGGGTACGCAGTTTGAAGTTTGGTGATTCAGGCAAGTTCAGCTTGTAGTCGGCGATTTTTAATTTAAGTTTTGCTTTGATTTTTGAGTATTGGAAAATACCGAACTGGAGAAATAATTATATCCAAAATTGAATGGTTATATTTAACGAAGTGATTGTAACGAAAATTTCTTTGGGTTTTTTTGTGACGCGAGTTTCTTATCTGATACGAAGGACTTCGAAAACTAGATTTTAAGGCCAGACGTGCTTCTCCGACATATTGGGCGGTACATCCCCTAGCGTTTCAAGTAATAACGTAAATGACATTTTGATACAATAAATCAATGTCGTTATTAATCTCAATTTTAAAAGTCTGCCCGTTAAAACTTGATTTAATTGTGGAATTGCAATTGATGAGCGGACACATATCGCATCTTTTCCCATTGTACTTGCAAATGGTTCAGAACCCTCTATGTTTGTTATTAAATATAATGCCAGCAAACGCAGAAGTGGTTATAATATGTCTACGGGTTTTTAATTTAAGAGGTGATAGAAGTACCCTGGGTGAGGAAAAGAGTTTTTTTTTTTTTTTACTGTTGAATGTTGATGATGGGAAAGTGACAGAGGGTAGGGATAGAGGGCAATCTCAAAGGAGTTAATTTGATACAAGACGACTTTAAA